>JADBJO010011898.1:58203-61595 GCA_016801955.1 Conus betulinus
ATAAAAAAAAAAAAAAGAAAATCGCCAAAATGTAAGACAATGGATGTTGGCAGCCAATCTTCGATACACACACACACACACACACACACACACATATATATATATATATATATATATATATATATATATATATATATATATATATCAAGAATACCGCTAAAATGCCTAATAAAATTCTTAAAGTGCTCAACCCCTTGGGGAGCAACATCTGTTAAGAATAGGATGGTAAACTTCCTTTTACCATCCTATTCTTAACAAATATATATAATATATATATTGAATTTTAAACAAAGCTTGCTCTTATGTCTCAGATTGTAGAAATAGGGGGGTGATAAGCCTTCATATCTGCAGTGGTAGTTGATTCTGCCTAACTGACAGTATGTGCTTGAGTGGGTGAATGGGGAATAATAAAATGCTTCTCAAAATGCACCTTCAGCAAGCTCATAGTCTCCGAAGTGGGAGACCATCTCCCATGGGGAGCAAGCTCACTAACATATAACTCCTGGTCAGATACCGGTGAATCTCCCATGGGGAGCAAGCTCACTAACATATAACTCCTGGTCAGTTACCGGTATTTCGAAACCTGATTGTTTCTCCTCAGTGACCGCCGCGGAAAGTGGTAATTTGACTCCTCTGCCTTTTCGGTTTTAAGAAGAATGCTATACCAGAAAAAGGCTGGTGTGCAATACCCGTAGTATGTCTGTTGAGTTTTCAAAAAAAGAACAACCAAAGGTGCCACCTAAGAAGCAAAAGAAAATCATGAAAGAGCAAAACAAACTACATTTTCTTGTGAAAAGTAGGAAATATAAAAAGATAACCTCCTAAGACCACAAGTGCTGAGGGCCAGTTTCTTGGAATGAATCCGCAAGGGACTAAATTATAATAAAACAATAAATTCCAAGGATAAGTACCGAGCACCATTCCAGCAACTTATTTTCTTGTATATATATATATATATATATATATATATATGCGTGTGTGTGTGTGTGTGTGTGTGTGTGTGTGTGTGTGTGTGTGTGTGTGCAGATTGTGAACGTCGAAACAAACTAAACAGAAAGAAATACACTATGCTGCCCAACAAAAGAAACAAGCCACTTTGTTCTTTCGTATGGCAGAATAGTAATTTTTTTCTAGTAATTTTCCTTTTTTTGTCTGTCTGTTTTGTTTGTTTGTTTTTTTTTTCTTTTAGGTCAGTTTCTTCCTGCAGTCAATTAGATTTGAAACTATTTTTGAATGTTGGGTTTTAGGACAGAGTGCTTGGAGTTAGCAAAGCTGCAGGAGAGTGCCCAAAGTCTCCACAACCACCACTTCTGCTACTCTCCAATCAGAGGCAACGACCGCACTGGATGATGCCACGTCCACTGCCATGTCAGGCACTGATCTGGAGCCCACCTCTTCTGTCGTCAGCGGCTATTCCAGAGCTGGCGATCGGGGGTCGTGCTCGCTCCTCTTCTTCCTCCAATCCTCCTCGTTTTCGCCTCTCTCCTCCCCCCTCTCCTCCTCACTCTCTCACCATCGTCCTCTCGTCTCTCCTCTCTCTCTCTCTCCCTCCTCTCTCTCTCTCCTCACTCTTTCTTAAGGTCATGATATGTACTCATGATCCGTAATGAATGACTTTTTGTTTTCTTATTGTCAAAACATTTTATTCTTCTTTTTGACCTTTCTCTGACCTTCCCCATCACTATCTGAACACTGACCTTTAACAGTCAAAGGATGGCAATCAGTGCATGCACTCAGCGGGCCTATGGAGTCAAGTGGTCATGAGTTGTCTATGTGTGCATGTGACACATCCACACCCACACGAATGCGCACATACACGTATACGAAAAGACACACCATACACATACACCACATATTGTACGCATACATATGCAGGTAAGTGCCTATGCTCACACAAACCCACCATTACAACACCCACACACCACACCACCACACACACACAACACCACACACACACCACACATCACTAACACATGCACATCATGCACTTTCTGCACACGCCCACCCACACGCCTTGTGCACACACACATGAACCACGCCCGCACGCGCCCGGCGCGCCAGCTGCCACAGCAACACAACACCCACACACCACACACACCCACACAAGCGCGTCGCGCGCGCGCCGCAGCGCGCGCAGGGCGCGCTTTCCCACTCTGTCTGTCCCTTCTTCTGCACATGCACCGACAATGCAGGCACACACACACACACACACACACAACACACACGCGCGCGCGCGCGCAAGGGCAAGCCCCCTAATCTACTGCTCAACATGAAGCAATGAGCCCACGCTACTACAGTATGACCAGACAAACCCACTGCTTGTGGAAATAATGAACCAGCCAAACCCACTGCTTGCTCATAATATGAAGCAGTCATCAGACCCCACTGCTTAGCTTCAGTATGAAGCAGACAAACCCACAACCCTGCCTCCAGTATGAAGCAGACAAACCCCACTGCTGGCTCAGTATGAAGCAGACAAAACCCACTGCTGCTCAGTATGAAGCAGGACAAACTCACAGTTGCTCAGGCAACTAGCGGATACAGCATCCACTGCTGCTCAACATGAAGGCATATAACCACTGCTGCTCAGTATGAAGCAGACCAACTCGGACCTGTCACAGCATTTGAGCAGAGTTGACAGCTTCCTGCGCAGGATGTGGGAGGAAGACGAACTGCCATTGTGTGACATGATGCGCGCCACTTCACTGATACTCGGAGTGACGCAGGTTGACTCACCATTGGTATGACGTCAGAAGGGCAGACTCACCACCACCGCCATAACTCGTGTGAAAGCAGACAGTCCTCGAGGTGCAGAGTAAACTGTGCAGGCCTACGCTCACTACTGTTTCAATGGGAAAGTTGAGTCCCACTGGTAATGCAGCGCGAAGCACTTACCACGTCACAAGTGTGGTAGCAGACAGATGGTGAATAGTGTCAGACTCGTTGTGTACGAAAGTCAGGCAGGCAAGACTCACCAATTTAGGAAAATAATGAAGCGGACATGATGAACCCTGTGCAGTTGTGCAAGTAGACATACCACCACAGTATAAAGTGAAGCAGACAGACTCCACAGTGGATGAAGTTATGAAAGCAGGCATGATACCACTGTGCAGTGGTGCAATAGACCATACCCACCACTGTCTCATGGAAAAGCAGATAGACCCTCAAGAACTCAACCGTTGTACGAACGCGGGGCGTGCAGCGACGCCTCGCCACATAATGTACAAGCAAAACACTCATATGTAAACAAACTTCAAACCATGCTAACACTCCACTGACAATGTGAAAACGGGAATCGTCCCCCTGACCAGTAAATGATGCAGACGACTTCCTATCCATTGTGAAGCCGAATGGATCCAGTTGTGTAGTGTAAAAGACGAGGCTGATAGCAG
>JADBJO010011899.1:0-5000 GCA_016801955.1 Conus betulinus
CCGCACACTTTCGCTATTTTTTTTTCCAGTACGCTCAGGAAGCCGTACTCTCAACAGTGTCAGCCACAGACAGTACGCCACAAAGGTTACATCGTACTCCATCACTTCAGATTCTTCCAAAAGGCAAACTTCCCTCCAGTCACCAGACGTGACTGCCTGCAGGTCCTAAAATAGACCAGGAGGTTCCAGTGCCTGTGTCTATGTGAAGTCTGCGTCATTCCTTGAGAGATTCCTCACTGCAGGCTGCACTACGAGCTGACGTCACACAGACAATCACTGTTTTGACACCTAATTAGGTTCTAACTCACAGGGCGGGATTATGCAGAAGAATAGACTTTTTTTTTCTATTTTTCATAACCTTTATCTTATCAGTTAAGCTTTGCAACGGAACCCTCAGCTCATTACCTTTTTCAAGGACAAAACGTGGAGTCAACACCAGACATGATCATTTTACATGTATAGGCTATATCTCACGATTTATTTATTGGTTGTTATTATTATTATTATTATTATTAATACTTATGTGGCGTCTATTCTCGGTACTTCATTCAGTCGTTCTCTCTGTGTCATCCAGTCAATATCGCTCACTCAATTTCCTTCATTTCTTCATTCTTTCCATTTCACACACACAGGGTGCATTCTATGTGTAACGTGTCATCCATACCAAAGGCCAAAACTGGCCTTCTCTTCCAAAAGCTGGTAATGGGATTTTATGTGTGTGCAAGATGTTATGCATGCGTTCACATACAGAACCTCGGTTTACAGAACCAATGTTAAAAGCCGAGGGAAAAATACCCCCTTACCAAAACAGTATTATTAATTAAGTTATTTAATTATTTACTTACTTGTTTATTTGTTTGTTTATTTTACCCATTTATTTAACTACTTGTTTGTGTATATGTGTATTTATCTCCCTACTTATTTATCTATTCATTTACTTATGTGTTTCTTTATCTATTCATATATCTATTTGTTTACTTCCATATCTACTTCTCTATTTCATTCTTTCTGTCCTTCTTCATTTATTCGTTTATTTATTCATTCATGAATTTATACATCTATTTTGCCCAGCGTATATCACTGGAAGCCACGTGTCTCTGAGACAATGAAGAAAACACAAATACATAAACCTTTCTCTTTAAATGCCGTTTGTCACATTCCAGAAAGGGGCTGATATGGAAGCGAAATTGGAAACGAGCTTTCTCTTACAACTCCACAGTTCCAAAAGCGAACACACCTAGTTCTGAGCGTTTGGTTTGGGGACATGAAGCATCTTTTACACCTCTCCTTGAAAAGATTTAATGACACCCATTGAACTCATAGGCCCTAGGAAGTGTAATTTCTGCGGGTATCTTTAACAGACACAAGCGAGACTTTTGTCCTTGAGTGTAAACAACACTCCTTTTCAATACGCAAGATAGTCACATCACCTAGCTCATGACTCTAGATTATCATCAAAAAGAAGTGCGGAGAACTTGACCATGATGAGTTCACACGTTATGAAGAAAAATGCTGCAGCAACTGTAACAAGGCCGAGAGGCACCTGTGTCCATTAGAAATGATCTATCCGAGAACTTAAATGTTGTCTTTGTCTTTGCCTTCTGGTGTGACAGGTGTCTTGCAATAATTCTTGGCCAGGCCAGTCTGGCAAAGAACATGGCTTTACTCAAGTAATGGATGATTTATTAAACATCAGGGATCAGCGTGAAAAACAGTCTCTTTGATAAAACCTCTGGAGTCAGTGCAGAATCTAACACTGCCGTTTTACTGCATGTCAATGCATTGGGTGAATGGATGGGAAGATTTTGTCGTTTCGATGACGTTCAGGTTCTCTCTGTTCTTTTCCTCCATCTCTCGGGACACAAATGGAAACGGCAAGGCCTTAACCATACAGGGTCACGACAGGTCAACTGAGTTTCATGAAAGACTTCCACTTCTGCGCAATCAGAAGTCCATGAAAGACTTCAACTTCTGCGCAATCAGAATTCCATGAAAGACTTCCACTTCTGCGCAATCAGAATTCCATGAAAGACTTCAACTTCTGCGCAATCAGAATTCCATGAAAGACTTCAACTTCTGCACAATCAGAATTCCATGAAAGACTTCAACTTCTGCACAATCAGAATTCCATGAAAGACTTCAACTTCTGCGCAATCAGAATTCCATGAAAGACTTCAACTTCTGCACAATCAGAATTCCGTGAAAGACTTCAACTTCTGCGCAATCAGAATTCCATGAAAGACTTCAACTTCTGCGCAATCAGAATTCCATGAAAGACTTCAACTTCTGCACAATTAGGAGTGTCGGTAATTACATGTTTCAAATCATAATCACATCTTTAGATCTCAGTTCTTATTGTGTCTGACAAATTAAACATCAGTCTATATATCCGACATTGACACAGTTCTGTTCTAAAAAAGAAGAGTGCTAGCAGAAGAGTCACACCAGATTCACCATCAACTTTACTCACGGGCAGGATCAACATAACCTTCTCACAATCAATGAAAGGTAAGTCATGACAGACATCATCAACTTCACTCACATATGTACAGGCAGGATCAACATTAACCTTCATACAATCAATGAAAGGTAAGTCATGTCAGACGTCATCAACTTCACTCACATATGTATGGGCAGGATCAACATTAACCTTCATACAATCAATGAAAGGTAAGTCATGTCAGACGTCATCAACTTCACTCACATATGTATGGGCAGGATCAACATTAACCTTCATACAATCAATGAAAGGTAAGTCATGTCAGACATCATCAACAGGAACAACACATTCGTGAACCAATGTCTGTGACTCAACAACGCTGTCCCCACAGACAGAGAATGCAGCAAGAGAAGACACATCGCCTCGGTGCTTTGGGAGCCTGCAATCATGCTAAAGATCTTGTTTTCCTTCTTTCCTATAGTTATTTAGTAGTCACATCCCATGACATCCGTCAAAACGTCAGGAGCGCACCAAATCATCAACAACATGTCTGCTGAACTGTCTACTGAACACCTGTCTGTTTGTTTACCTTAAATGTTCAGGTGACAGCGTTCGTCATAGCATGCTTGAGTGTTTCCTTTGCGGTTTTGACATTAACAGCCTCTATCGTGTCTGCCAAGATGTCGTAAGAAATCTGTTGGTACAGACGTTAATCATCCTCACGAGTCATTGGCCGTGATCTAACAGGCATCTAGGTGCGTGTCCGAAAGAGGAGTTCGACAGAGCAGAAACCTGTGTACTCACTGAGTGGGCTCTTTGTAAGCGATAAAACAAAGCAAGACAAAGTAAACAAACCGAACACGCAAAACAAACAAATAATCAAACAAACAAACAAGGGGTATGTAACATTCTTACATTTCAGGATATGACCGTGATCTTTGCTAGTATGGACTGTAGTGTTCTTTTGAATCGTTTGACCGAAGCGTTAGACTTAGCATGGTACAGTAACAGATCGTGAAGACACAGAATGGACAGTGGGCAGTCGATTCGCTTCATGACATTTAATACGAAGGCTTGCGACGAATGTGACAGTATTCGTGCATTTCTCATGATGTATGCAAGAGATACACATGTCTGATGATGCTTTGTGTATCGATCGATCTTTGAAGTGAAAAATGCTACAGACCAAAAGATAACAGGACATGACTGTAAAATATGTCTAGGTAACAGAAGAGACAATTCATTGTTTATCAAAGAATTGAACTTCAAAAACACGACTTACACGAAATCTGACATTAATTGAAAACTCAGTTGTTCATTAAACAATGATTCAAAACACATAACTAAAATTAGATATATCATGAAAAAAATCCGATGAAAGAATGTTCAGCCATTTACAATAAGCTAGGGAACTCGTTCGTGCACATCTGGGTCAAATTATATTAAAATGTTGCACCGACTATATCTGAGCATAACAGTGTTGAAAATCCTATCAACAGCAAAATAATAGGCTACTCTGCAATGAAAAGGAACAGACCTGGTAGAAAATTCTAATGAAAGAAAAACTGATTAATTAGAGAAAGAAAACTTTCAATTATATTTGGCTGAAAGAATGAAAACCCTAAGCTATTTAAGAAAAACAAACAAACAAACAAAACGATGGAAAGCGTGTCGCTTTGATCCAGGGTTTGATGGATTTCGCAAAGCCAAAAGGTCACTGACTATATTTGTGGGTTGAAAAATCAATACGTAAGTAGGCAACTGACAAAAGCACAAAATTAGCCTGGATATAACAATGACCATAAACATTCTTCTTGAAGTGAACAGCTAGCAGCAAAAGCTGCATGAAAAAAAAGACAGGCAGAAGTGTGCGACACTAACAGGTAGTTCACAATCAGTCATTGCTGAAGCATAGCTGAGGGCTTATAGACAGTCATTCACTGTGACAGACAATGGAGAATTATAGAGAGTTGTTTCAAAGTGACAGACAATGGAGGCTTATAGAGAGTCATTCACTGTGACAGACAATAGAGGCTCATAGAGAATCGTCCACAGTGAAAGACAATGGAGGCTTGTCGGCAGTCATTCACTGTGACAGACAACGGAGACAATGGAGGCTTATAAAGTGTCGTTCAATGTCACAGACAACGTGACCCATACTAATGAGTCAGAACATCATCAGACGGCTTCACAAAAACGCCTCCTCACTGGAGGACTGCATCAAGGAGGTCTTCAGTGAGATGGAGTACGTGCCTTGGGACAATCCGGATAACATCGTCAGTGCAGAGGTGGAAAAAGTTGCTCATCAGATCCAGTTTAATGTGTTGGGAGTACTCTTTCTGATCGGCGGTCCAGCCAACGTCATGAACATGGCGGGTGTTTTACACACAGGGTCTGAAAGATCGAGTTAACCTGTGTCTGTTTACTCTGTCTTTGAGCGACCTGCTGTTTTTGGTCACGTTTATGTTTCTTCATGGTGAGCAGTTGCACCTGCAGTTCACTACAAAGGAACAGTTTGGTCCCATGACAAGGTTTATATTCAACTACAACGTTGTCGGGT
>JADBJO010011899.1:10000-21359 GCA_016801955.1 Conus betulinus
GCCTTTCTCGCCCTTTCTTTCCCAGTTTGAATGACAAATCGACTGAACGTCAAGTCCATCGGATGGGGACTATAAGCGAGTCGGACCCGTGTGCCTTCCTGGCCCCCTGCACACGTTAAAGAACCCACGGCAGATGAAAATCTAAAAGATCAGGAGGGTCCCCGCTGCCCTGGCAAAATTGATGTAGATTTAAGATAGCCGCCTGGTATTTCTTACCAAACCACAAGAATTGTCACTTACTGTTATCATGTGCCATCGTATACCAGTGGAAATGGAGGACACGTATAAACATTGCATGCATCCTATGTGAGAAACTGGAGGAATAAATGAGATAAATGAAAATGAATGACTGATATTTGAATGGTACGGGAAACGACTGACTGAATGAGCGCCAATAGGTTGCTGTTCGGCCGGCTCTACCTGGGTAGGCAGCCCGTTGATTGAGTGAGGTAGTGTGTTTATTGTAAAGTGCTTAGAGCTTGGTCTGTGACCGAGGATAGGCGCTATATAAATACCCAATATTATAATCTGTAATAGTATAACCATGGCTGGCATAATTTAGAATTTGTGTACCATGGCTGGTATTTCTCATCACTAAACTTCCTCCTGAGGACGTAGGTCTTTTCTAGATTTAGTGATTCCTACTTGTCTTACTTCCATCCAGTGATAGACAGAGGTAGTCACTAGAATGAGATCAGACTCACCCCGGGTTTGAAACTGAATCATAAATAGCTTGAGACTGGCAAAAAAAAACAGTAACCAGGGCCAGATAATCATGGTGGAAATACCCCCCCACCCTCCCTTGCTTTAGCCTGACATGGCTTTCCGCATTACTTCTCACACAAATACTCTTTATTCAATTATTTTCTTAAGATAATACAGGAACATTTCAAACACTGGAAGGCCTAATTACCAATTACAGTGATTGCTTAGCATAAACATTTTTGATGCAATGACAGAGAGAAAACAAATGTTTGTTAGCTTACATTCCAGTGTTTTGAGCTTTTTGAATTGACCCATATGTGTGTGTGTGTGTGTGTGTGTGTGTGTGTGTGTGTGTGTGTGTGTGTGTGTGTGTGTGTGTGTGCATTTTCGTCCTTTACATGTTTTACAGTGAAATTAAAAAAAAAAAAAAAAGAAACACAACATTGCCAAGAACAGTTTCATCAGTGTCGTGCTGACTGCCGCCTGACCGACTTTTTGGCACTGCCAGCACAGACTGAGCGCGCGCATGGCATGGGCCGAAAGGTATTGGTGTGCCGCGACTTTGACTTATTTTATAACGTGCTACCGACCATCAACGAAAACAAATCACCCACTGTGCTATCCCAACCACAGTACAGCCGTAGCCACAAGCCCGTCCAATCGAGGGAAGCAATGACGGCGTCCGTGGCCTCGACCCTGCTGTTAAGATCAAGGCGAACCTCGGCGATCCTCGCTGCCTTCATTTAGTCTGCATGTCTGTCTCTGTCTCTGTTTTCAAAGGAAAAGAAGTTTCCACTTGAAATCTGACCATAGCTCCAGCAGAGAGTGGCATGCACACCGAGCAAAGAAAGCATGGCATGTGTAACCAGCTGTCACAGCCCAGAGAATCACGTGGTCTAACATCTGACAGCAACTATCCCAGTGAAACGAAACATCGCTCCCAACAGTCCTCAGCCGTGGGCACTTCAAGAAATGCTGCACTCCCCCCTCACTATCTCCGGTGCTCAACACTTTGGGTGTGACATAGTCTCAATTGGCCTACTGACATGCCTTGAGACTTAAGTGCCCCCAACCTAACCACGTCGTTGCCTGATGACTCTGTATCCATGATCCAGCGCTGCAACAATGTATAGGTGAAGGATGAGGCGCTTGTCTCTCACATTCAGTGTAGTCAAAGGATACTTCATTTAATGTATCTCTTTCCCAACATAACATTATGTATCGTTAAAATGAAAGAGGTTTCTGGCTAGGGTTCTATGTAATAATGCAAAAATGAATATGAACTCTAGATAGCATTACATGAAAATATGTTGAAAAGGATGTTATGTCTAGAGAGGACTCTATGTTTACCAACGTCAATCAATGTGATTTCTTGATTTCATTGTATGTAATGATTTTAAAACGAACGTGTTTTTCTTGATGGGATTGATATGTTTTAATGTTGGATTGAAAAACTGTTTAGGACTCTACACTACTGTATTGAAATGAACAGAATTTTTGCATACGATTGTAGGTCATCATGTTAAAACCTGTGATTGTTGGATATGTCAGAACCAATGCGGTTTCTGGATGAACTTGTAAGTAGTAATGTCAAAATGCATGCGATTTCGGGATAAATGTCTGCGTAATTAAACCAGCACTTAAATGGCAATTGAATAGGTTTCATATGTTGTGATGTCCTAATGTATGTAATTGCTGGATAAGATTCCTTTAATCATGTGAAATGAATATGGTTTCTGTATAAGGTTCTATGTAGGGATGTCAAAATGTCGAGATCCACATGATGTCTGCATAGGATTCAGGATGATAATGTAGGAAGAAAACGGTATAAACTTACATTTAGCTATGTTCATGTGATGTCCAAATTTAAGGTGACTTCTTGACAGGATTCTATGTGGTGATGTTAAGTAATGTCGACTTCGATATGACTTCTCGATTTCATTTGCTATAATTATGCAAAAAATGCACGTGAATTCTGAGGTTTTCTGCCATTATGTCCAAATGGGTGTGATCTCTTTTTTTCTGTTCTTTTTTTTTTTGTTTGTTTGTTTGATTGATTCTATGCAATACGTCAAAGTGATTTTTTCTGTTTGTCTGTGTTTGTCTGTCTGTCTGTCTGTCTGTCTGTCTGTCTCTCTCTCTCTCTGCCATTCTGTGTGTGTGTGTGTGTGTGTGTGTGTGTGTGTGTGTGCGTGCGTGCGTGCGTGCGTGCGTGCGTGCGTGCGTGCGTGCGTGCGTGCGTGTGTGCGTGCGTGCGTGTGTGTGAGTGAGTGAGTGGAGATATAGCAAACTTTCGTTTTTGCTTTTCATTTTGTCGATATGGTTGTGATTTCGGGGATATCTTTTTCTGTAAAAAAGGACACAGCGTGGCCATAATATTTTTTTTTTAGAAGAGATATCTAAGTATGTGAAGTACATGTGGAGCCTGAATACGGCTGTATGTAATGGTCTTGGAATACGTTTAAAATCTGTACCCCTTTCCATGTTTTGGTTTTGGTTGCACTCTCACTTTTCATTATTTTTTTTTTTTTTTTTTTTTTGCGGGTCAGACTGAAAAGAAAGGTTGTGTGCGTTTAGACCTTTCCAATTATATAAATTTGAAACAATAGAAACATTTTGAGCACAAAATAGTACTGTGGCGATGCTCTCCTACTGGAATAAACCAGAACGTAAGTGCCATTTTAAACAATATTCAACGATGTATAAAGTGTCATCCCCTCACTCACTACCCTTCAGTGTGTCTTGAGATCATTTCTTTAAATGTTCGTATCCTGCACACTTTTCTTTTGTTTGATATGCAATTCTTGATTTTATCACTTCCAGTAATCTCTGTTCCTGCCGCTGGCTTACCCACTGTGTGTAGATGCCCATAAGTAAAAGAGTGGATTGAGTGCGGAGATTAATGGTGACGTGAACACAACCATTGCGTCACGGATATCACTGAAACCAGTGACGCCATGCAGTGACATCATGGTCACGGAACCCAGTGCAGACCAGTGCACTGCATCTGTCACAGCCACCTTGGCCATCACGTGAACCGAGGAGTGCACAGATCTCTGTGTAGGAGTCAGCGTTACTCTGAATCGTGGCCTTTTCCAGGAGATCAATGCTTCGCCAACCACAATGTTCAAACACAGGACGAAGTTGGCCATCACAACAACAGTAAACCATCTAAAGTCTTGTTTAGAGTGAGAATCACCAAATAAAGCCAGACGACATAGACCCGACTGGCCTCGGAGTCCCAAGTGCGATCGTCCGGGGAGGAATGGAACAGTTGATAACACGATTCCAACTGTCCACAAGACTGTACACGTTATTGTTGTTAAACATGTGTTCAATGTGCAGAGAACGCCAGGAAAACACAGGACAGCGACATGATCCAACATGATGAACCCTATGATCAGCACTGACACGGTGCCGGACAGCAAGGACAGAAACCCGGCCAGCCTGCAAGTGACACTGTTCCCCCACACTGTTTCTTTCTGCAGGAATTCTCCACGATATATGAGGTCTGCTACTACAATCATGCTGATGTGACATCCCATACAGATATCAGCACAGTGTAAATGGGTCACTGCGATCACGAAGTTCTTTGCAAACAATTCCCGGACTGCAGATGAAAATATGACGCACATGACATTCCCAATAACAGCAGTAACAGCTATGATCCAGAAGAGCATTTTATGCAATTCAAATGGTAGAAGTGTTGCACACGATGGGAGCGCTGTGTAAGGTGCGAAACAGGTGATTTCCCGTGAATGTTTAGGAAATAAGGTAGAGCAACAAAATCTGTAGTTAGGTGAGAAGACACGCTGTAAATAATCTGATCTTGAAAACAGATCAATGGGAAAACTGGTGACAGCGTTTTCTGTGATGTCCAGTTGCATCAGCTGCGGCATATTTTTAAACCCTTAGGTCCGATGATTTCCACACATGAACATGATGTGTTACAGAAGTCTACGTTAGGTAAGTATATCATCAGCTCATTATGAAAACTACTGAGGTGCGTTTTCGATATGTCCACGTGCCGGAGAGTATAATGAACGTTCTTCTCCACACCCTTCATGAACATTAGAGGGTTGTTGTGCAAATGCAGAGTTCTCAGATTTGGTAGGTCAAAGAGTACAGATATGTCCAGTGTACTTACAAAGTTATTGGCAAGATCAATATGATTTAAGTTTAGAAGCTTTACATTTGAGAAATTATGCTGGTAACAGTGGGATAATATCAAAGTGATGAGAAATGTGTTTCTATAGAATTCGTTCAGTGACATCTTTGAGCCAGTCACGTCAATGTATCGCAGCTGTGGGTGAAGGTGGGCTGTAAATGGGCTGTTACACAGGAAAAACATGACCCTCACACAGGCAACCTCCTGGACAGGTGCTGTCACACATCCATTCGTCATCATGCTGAGGACACTGACCCCAGCCATCACACAGATGATCACTGTGAGCACAGACACTGGACGCACGACATCGGTAGAAGCCAGGGCACCTTGGTATTTGGCAGTCTTGTTCATCTTCTCCACGTAAACAGTCGAAAAACCCATTACATCTTGTGTAGACAGGTAGGCAGTACAGCCACTCAGACGTACAACGGTATGACTGTGAGGGACAAAGTGGTCAGCTGTCATCAGCTGTTGGGTGAAGTAACCTGCGCCATCCAGATCCACATAAACCAGTTCTTTTATGTCTTCCTTCTTGAAAGGAGTCAGATAGGAGTGGTCGTCGTGGCACTTGACCTCATCAGAGCCATCCAAACAATCGGCGTGTTTGGTTGCAGAGTTGACTGTGTGATAGGCATTGGCTGTCAGAGCACTTGGCATCAAGGCATGTAGGGTATTCACAGAATGACTCATCACCTCCATCTGAACAGTCCCGTCTGAAGTCGCACACAAGAGTGTGATGCACTGGCGTATCATCATTATCACACCTAAACATGGCGTAGGTATCTTTTAATCTTCTCTGAAGGACGAACGAGTCAGTGCGCTGGGCATCACTTATGGTCAAGGAACTGTTACCACCCATATGATTTCTGTTCATGCCGAGAGGTTTTGAAGGTGCATGGCAGGAACCCGTGAGTAAGGTGTTTGTCAGGGCAAACAAGTAAACGTTGCTGTGAGCTGGTCAAGATGGAAGCAAGTGAGTTTAAGCTGGACAAGAGCAGATGAGAACGAAAGTAATCATAAGATCGTAATTGAATTCACACAGTACTGCAGGAGACGACTCCCCTAAAGCCAGTGGGAAAGCTTCCATTGAAAAGATATGTTTAAATTTAACAATCCTCGAGGGAAATATTTTGCGATAGTCATAAAGTAATCCATGTTATAGATTATGGTGTTGTCAGACCACTTACGGAATTTGCTATACATAAACGGCACATGATGCCAACCTGACGTGCACCCTACTGTCACGGAGAATCTACGATAATTTTTAAAGACACGAAGAAAAAATCTGCCTGCTCCTTTCTTGATTTTATATTGCCAAGCCTGCCACCACCAATTTTCCAACACACGTGATCAAGGAAATCGAGGACTCTGTCTCGTTCAAAGAAGATCAGTTTGAAGCATTTGTGTCGTGGAGCCAGCATTCCCTGGCACTCTGCACTGCTGAACTCACAGTCCTCTCTTTCATCTCGTCCGTCTTCACACTCTGCCCTGTGATTGCAGGCCAAGTGTTTTCGGAAAACCGAGTAGTAACTAACAGAGCAGTTAAAGAAACCAGTGAACAGTTTTTCAGGCTTGTGCGTTAAGAATAAGGAAGACACATACATTTTCAGGCCACAATAGCACAGGTAGCTGTACTTAAGCTTAAATTCAAGATACGATGTGTGAATAATCTGTGCTGGCATTTGAAGTTTGGTACAAACTTTCCGAATAGTTTTCTGAGCTGATTCTGGATTTGTGTAGATTAGCTCCATCCACTGGCAAAAATTACAAAATGAATCATAAAGAAACGCAAGCTGCTTTACACTTATCATGACACATCTCGTGGGTACTCTCCAATCTTGAATGAATACAAAGTCAGTATGGTAGTAAAATGGCGCTATTAGGTATCCAGACTGATCATCTATAGCTTCTACAATAAAATTGTGGTTCTTGATTGTCTCCAGAGTAATTCTAACCTGGGGATTATTGCTGCTGACTATAACCATCCTTTCCGTGTCGGATTCTATAAAAACTTCACCAAAATTATGACGATCACACGTCAGAGCATACTCCCCCCCAAGTGTCATAGCAATATATCTGAATTTTCCAGGGCCTGGAATCACACCAAAACACAAACCGTTGGACGAAAGCACGAACGTACATACCTCTGGGTGCTACCAAATGCAGTTCACAGAAAGAGCTGAAGTCATCACACACCCCGTATACCACACCCTGCTGTGCTGTGTGGTGTGGCCAGCGGATCTGACAGTCTGACACGTTGGTCTGCAGAATGCTGCTGTTTCGTTGGACGATGTATTCTACACCAGGACAAATGTCTGTGATTGTCAGAGGACCATGAGAGGCGTCGAAGGACGTGCTGTTGAAGCTCCGTTGGCCTGTGAGCAGGTCACCACAGACCAGCACTGGACACCCCGTCAGTCTACACAGCATGGCGATCCAAACGTCCAGAGCAAATCTATGGTGTCCTGAGGGAACACGAAGAGCTGATGCTTTTCTAGTCATTGCTTTCAGCTAAATAATTAGTTTACTGGATTTCGAAGGTGTCCCTTGAGAATACTGCGTTTTTTTGTGTTTGAATGTAATATTTTCAAATAACGATGATATTGCTTTCCCATTTCGATAGGACTCGATTTGAGACGAAACGCGAGTGAAGATGATGGGGATTACGAAGGAGATCATGTTTATAATTCGTTAAAAGACCGTTCAGCTATATTGACACCTACGGAATATTTTCCTACAGCGGATATAAATGATTTAGACGAAGACTGCATACATTAAATGTTAACTACACTTTGCAGCAGAGACAATATTTTACTTTTGTCATTATCATTATTATTATCATTTTTCTTATCATTATCATCATCATTATTATTGTTATTATTATTATTATTCTGAATACTTAAATAGCGTTTTTTATCGGCTAGAGACCTAACTCTAAGCGCTTCACAATACACACTCGCTTACACAATGGGCTGCCTACCTGGGTAGTGCCGACTGAAGAGCTGCTAGCTATTCAGTTATGCAAGGGTTACACGAGAAGGATGTCCTGTACATGACATCATGACGAGCTCATGAAGACGAAGGGAGAGGGTGAATCAGTTCAGATGTGGACGTACTGACAGTGGTGTTTAGGAGACTGTAATCACCAAAGTTATAAATTACGAAGAGGACATTTGTTATTGTATGCCACAGAGCTGTAACTGAACACAACGTCTCACTTCACTTTATATGCTTGCTAACATTTCAATCATGTATAGTTTTCCTACCTTGACTAAACCCTGTGTAATTGTATCATAAATCGTCAACTGACTCAGTACAGACTCACGTAGCACTTCAGACTGAAGCTAGTCATGTGAACGCAGTCCCTTGGAGGAAAACTTTTTAAAAAAAAATAATAGTAAAAGGTTGAATGTATATTTGTACAACGTATGATCTGGTTTCCTTCGAATCTGTGCAGAAATTCTTAACAAAACCTTTCACTAGTATGATGCTGATCTGCAAAATACCTTTTAAAAAAGAAGAGAAGAAACGAATCCTGTACTGTTCAAATGAGAAATAATTCGGATGACCATTTTGATAGATACTTAAAACATCCATGCTGACCACCAAGCAAGTTAGACATCAAACCAGTGATGCTGCACTTTGTGGTGTAGATGGTGACGTGTTGAAAGAGGTTGTATGGACAACAGAAAGGGATGACGTGATTGTGGTGTAGATGGTGACGTGTTGAAAGAGGTTGTATGGACAACAGAAAGGGATGACGTGATTGTGGTGTAGATGGTGACGTGTTGAAAGAGGTTGTATGGACAACAGCAAGGGAATGACGTGATTGTGGTGTAGATGGTGACGCGTTGAAAGACGTTGTATGGACAACAGCAAGGGATGACGTGATTCCACCACCGAGCTAGAACGGTAGACCCACAAGTTAACGAGGCGCTAAACGTCTCTACATCGTTGACAAGACGACAGTTTCAACATTATGAAAGACTAATCAGATGACAAAGCAGAGCGCAGCGGAGGTTTTCACACTGCCAACATGAACAGACCAAACGAACGGCCACGCCTTTCAGACCATTGGTCTTCTTCAGGCAGAATACACAATGTGAAAAAAAAATGAGACAAACAAACAGTTTCCCTAACGTAAATATCATTTCAGTATGAAAAGTAACCTTGCTGGAAAATGAAATATATGCAGGGCACTTTGTAGAGCAAACCAGGGCTAACTAAAAGTGTAGAAGGCCTGCCGTGCGTTTCCGTCATCTGTTCCTTCTTCATTTCCCACAAACAGTTAAAGGCACACACACACACACACACACACACACACACGCACACACACACACACGCACGCACGCACGCACATGCACGTACGCACGCACGTACGCACGCACGCACCACCCATACACATACACACATACACACGCACGCACACATATACACACCCTGCTTCTATGCCTTTGATATCACAACTGTTCCAGACCATAATTTGTAGCCCCCTGCCGTTTCGAACTTTGCTGTTGGAGCCGCATGTACGAGCACTTGTTTGTGCCTTGGGTTAACGCTGCTTTGCATAAACTCAGGACATGGCTCACAGTTTGTTTGCTGTGACAGAGTGGACACGTAGGGTCATCTGATTTCCCCCATTTGACCAGGTTTGAATTCGAGGGCAGGAGGTCATAAACAGATCTTAGGATGAAGCTGACTCTAAGAGGTGCCATGTGTCGTAGATCACTCCAGGCGACACTTCTTTGCAGTGTGTTTTCCCACGTTGTCAGCTGTCCTTGTTGGCGTTGCCGATCTGTCCTCTGGATTCTCTTGACGTTCTCTTCTTTCTTCAGCTCCTCTATTGTAATGCATCCTGTGAATTCCGTTACACACTGGCCAGAATCACTGTTGAATACTTCGTAACACATATCTGACACGAACTTCACATGGCCCTTGCTTTAAAGTTTAATTGTAGCTGACTGGCTGAATTCAGTCACGTGATTTGTTTCCTGCATCACAAGCAGTGTACGTAAACAAGCCAGCCCTGTGTTTCACTGTCTCTGAGATTCAACATACTCAGGGAAGATATCTAGTGGTACACATTTACTGTCTCTGAGATTCAGCATACTCAGGGGAAGATGTCTAGTGGTACGCATTCACTGTCTCTGAGATTCAACATACTCAGGGAAAGATATCTAGTGTCTATATATGTCGTCATCTGTCCGTGGGCAGGGGTGGCTGGGTCTATGGGGTGTGTGTTCGACAGCTGGAGGTGGTGTTTTTCGCCGGTGGGCTCTGCAGTCATGAAATACGGGCTGTTACACCCATGAGGATGCTACTTTAAGGCTGTTATGAGTTGCATCCTGTAGTCTGATTTATCTATGTTCAGGAGCAGATATGTCCCTTGATATCTTAATAGAGTGTCCTGCGCGTGCCTATACCCATCGTCAACACAGAGCAGGGCCTCCAAGGGTGGTACAGGACTGCTCTAAAGACAGGTGAAGACAGTGCTTCTCTGGGTCCTCCCCAGCACCTTCAGGTGTTTCCTTTTCTTTTCTGGTATACATTCACTGTCTCTGAGATTCAACATATTCGGGGAAAGATATCTAGTGGTACACATTCACTGTCACTGAAATTCAACATACTCAAGCAAAGATAACTAGTGGTATACATTCACTGTCTCTGAGATTCAACATACTCGGGGAAAGATAACTAGTGGTATACATTCACTGTCTGTGAGATTCAACATACTCGGGGAAGATAACTAGTGGTATACATTCACTGTCTCTGAGATTCAACATACTCAGGGAAAGATAACTAGTGGTATACATTCACTGTCTGTGAGATTCAACATACTCAGGGAAAGATAACTAGTGGTATACATTCACTGTCTGTGAGATTCAACATACTCAGGGAAAGATAACTAGTGGTATACATTCACTGTCTCTGAGATTCAACATACTCAGGGAAAGATAACTAGTGGTATACATTCACTGTCTCTGAGATTCAACATACTCAGGGAAAGATAACTAGTGGTATACATTCACTGTCTCTGAGATTCAACATACTCGGGGAAAGATAACTAGTGGTATACATTCACTGTCTCTGATTCAACATACTCAGGGAAAGATAACTAGTGGTATACATTCACTGTCTGTGAGATTCAACATACTCGGGGAAAGGTATCGAGTGGTACACATTCACCACACTGCTGGGCGACGTTTTGCTTTTTTTCTGTTGTGAAGTTTGGGAATCGAGGAAAATGTTTGCCCGTTGTCTCGAAATCGAGTCTGCTGCTGGTAACGCTGTTGTCAGAGGGCCATCGACTCTGTCTGGCACAGAGTAAGAACTCATGATGAATCTGTACGATCATCCTGACTTTCCCAAAGTCCCATGATCACTCTGAGCCATCAATCTAATGCCTCAAAAATATTATGGAAATTGTATATCATTAAACTAATGGGCCCGAATGCCTTAAATGATAACTCTCAGTCATTTCAATCG
>JADBJO010011899.1:26283-31283 GCA_016801955.1 Conus betulinus
CCCCCCCCCTCCTCTCTATCTCTCTCTCTAAAAATTAAGTTATTGTTTCTAAGTATTATCATTATTTTAATTCTACAATTATGGCCGGCAATGGGATTATTGATAATAGGACATAATGCTTAGAAGCATAAAGGTGAAAATGACTGACGGTAATAACAATGACATCAGTGTTGTTGTAAATTAAATGTAGTATGTATTGATTATCTCAATTCGTTTTGTGTGTGTTTTGGAACGGTTTTGCTTAATTATTTTTCTTGGTCCCGTGTGTGGAATACACTGATTTGTGATTTCTTTATCGAGTTGCACTATCCATTTGTGTTTATACCATACCATATTCCATTTGTGTGTATTTACTGATTGATTCTAGTTCCTGGGCGACTTGCAGTGGTGACGCCCCCCTTTGTAGTTTTGATATTGATGTTATTTTATTTAGTCCTTAGTAGAAATCTGATAACGATTTTCCACTTTCTTACGGTTTTCTAATTTACCTTCTTACTGTTTACCTGTTGATTATTCATTTACTTTATCTCAATTTGTTTTGTGTGTATTTTGGAACGGTTTTGCTTAATTATCTTTCTTGGTGCCGTGTGTGATACACACTTGAATTGTGATTTCTTTGTCGAGTTGCTCTATTTCGCATTTATTTATCATCCTTTAAACTGTATTTGTAGACATGTCATTCTGTACTTGTGATTTTTGTTCCAATTCCGATTATTGATTCCTCTTTTACCAATGTCCACAGTGAACACGTGGCCTTCTAAGGAAGGTCTCAGAATTGGATTTTTAAATATTAATAGATTGATTAACAAACGTGATGAACTGTCTTCCATACTTTATAATTCCGGAAAGCAGTTCCACCTATTCTGCTGTGCTGAATCTAGATTAACTAAACATATTCCTAATACTGACGTTTCAGTACCTGATTTACAACCATATTCGCCTTGACCCAACTCTCCCAATGCAAACTGGCCTAATACTTTATTCAAGTCAGTCTCTTAGGTGTCAACGAATTAATTCTTTTGAATGTTACGGTATTGAATCAATCTGGGTCGAAGTCAATATTGAGGAAAAACAAACCAATCTTAGTAGGATTCTCATACAGAAACCCCGCAGAATGCTTTGACTGGCATGATAAATTTAACGACATGATGGAAGCTGTTTTACTTGCTGGAAACGAAACTATTCTCCTGGGTGATTTTAACATAGACCTCCTAAAGATCAATAATCGATGGAATGTAACGTGCAGTAATTTAGGCCTGTCTCAGTTAATTGATTCACCAACACGGATTACCCCAACATCTACAACTTTAATAGATCACATCTATGCTAACACAAAACAAAACATCATTGAAATATATGCTCTCTACATTGTGGCTACAGTGATCATTTACCTGTATGTGTCACTTGGTTAAAGAAGGTACAAAAATTCCTAAACTGGACATAAAGTTATCACATATAGATCATTTGCCGACTTTAATCGGGATTCTTTCTTATTTGACTTAGCCCATTCATCATTATCTCAAGTTTATCAATACACTAACCCTGATGAAGCCTTTGAATTTTGGCACAGAACCTTTATAGAGATTTACAACAAACACGCTCCGTTTAAAACCAAAAGAGTTAAACATTCCCCCAAACCCCCGTGGCTTACAGATGAAATTCAAGAAGCTATATGGTTAAGAGATACTTTTTATTAAAAAAATAAACAGTTTGATCAGTTTAAGTAACAAAGAAATAAAGTTACATCTATGCTACGCAGTTTAAAACAGAAATATTTTAGAAACCTAGTTTATAACAACTCTAAAAATAACTCTAAACCAATTTGGAAGGCCATAAACACTCTCTCACACAAGAATCTTGACAAAACCTACACAATTCCGAGTGATATATCTGCTGATACTCTAAACCATCATTTTCTAATATTGCTGATCAAACTGTGAAACACGATGACTTGAAAGCCAATGACCTAAAACTCTTGATCGATTACAGTGAGTCTAAAGCGATTAAATCAGAATTAGTTATTCCCCCTATAAAGTTATACGATGTTTACTTCTATCTTGTGCATATGAAACAGACAGGTACACGTGGTCTTGACGACTTAGATGGGAAGATTTTGAAACTCAGTGCCCCTCTCATTGCTGACTCCTTGACTTTTCTATATAACCTTTGTATAGATAAATGTTACTTTCCAAATATTCTCAAGCAAGCTAAGATAACACCAATCTACAAATTTGGCGATAAAACTGATCCTTCTAATAATAGACCCATTTCACTTATTTCTGTTCTCTCCAAACCATTAGAAAAACATATTAACAAACATGCCATGTCTCATATCTCAAAGTACGATTTGCTTCATCCCAGCCAGTCTGGATTTAGAGCTAACCACTCTTGCCACACAGCACTATCAAACCTCGTTGATCAATGGTTAACCAATATTGATGATTTGAAATTTACTGGAGTTTTGTTCGTTGATTTTGCAAAAGCATTCGATGTTATAGACCATACATTACTACTGAAAAAACTGGTACTTTACAAATTCTCTGATAACGCCCTTTTACTAATAAAATCGTTTCTTACTGACCGTCAGCATACAGTCTTCTTACGTAACAAGCAGTCCATTTTTTTACGACAAAAATACGGTGTACCACAGGGATCAGTTCTTGGTCCTCTTCTTTTCTACTCTACGTAAACGATCTACCCTTACACATAAAAGGTTCCTGCGAGCTGTTCGCGGATGACACGTCTGTTCATTCTAACCACTCTAACCTCCATCAGTTATCCGTTAAAATACAAGAGAATGTTGACCAGTTAGTTACTTGGACTAAACTCAATCACATGTCTTTAAATGAAAAGAAAACTAAGTATATGATTATAACGTCGCGGCAAAAAAAAAGACAAAACATAACTTCTGTAATGCCCTCTATATATATATAGGTGTAAACCAGCTTGAAGAAGTCAGTACCCATAAAGTTCTGGGAATCACCTTAGATCATAATCTCACCTGGGCACCCCATATTACTTGTTTAAGCAAAAACGCGTGTCGCAAAAAGTATTCCAGCTGACAAAAATAAAAAAATTTTCTTGATATAAACGCACGTAAGCACTTTTACCATGCATATATTCAATCATTTATTGATTATGCCTCTACTCTTTGATTCGTGTAGTGCTAATTCACTGAAACCTCTAGCCAGGGTCAATAAACGAGCCCTCAAGGCTATACTTCTAAAATCATCTTCATTAAACCCCTCAAGACTGTATCAAACTAAACATTCTTCCTTTGTCACTCAAACTTCAATACAACAAAGCAATAATGATGTACAGAATTATGAACGGTTACGCACCTCCTACTTTAACCGCTAAATTTCCTCTCAATCAGTCACGTTACACTATAATATACTTATCCGTCGACCAAGAACCGATCTTTTCAAAACTAGTCTTATCTACTCCGGCGGAACACTTTGGAATTCCCTACCAATAAACATTAAAGAAAGGGGAGCATTAATTCTTTCACGACAGCCTATAAAAAAATCCTTATCCAAAACATTGTATCATTTTAAACAACTCTTGCATAAATCCTTATTCATAAATTAAATCATTTCATGTTTATTTCAAATGTGAATAGAAGGTTACAATTATCTAAAAGTATATACTTGTATTCGTCTATGCCTTAATTACTTTATGAATATGTGTGTGTGTGCGTGTAAAAGTGGAGGGGGTAAACGGCACTATATTTATCATACATCGATGCCTCCCTCCATAACTTCCCTGCTTCACTTACCCCCACGCCCTCCATTTCCCCATCCCCAGTCCTCCCCCTTTATTCTCCACTTTCCCTCTCTGCCTTCCCCCCCCCCTTTTCCAACCTCCCCCCCCCCCCTCCCCTGATGCATTTATAGTATTGTTAGTTTCATATTTTGTCAATGATATTGACTTCAGTTGTATATAGCGAATAATTAATTGGTTATTCTGTACATATTTGAGTGTGTGTATGTGTCCCCAGGACTGGGTGGAAAAAAGTATTTATATACTTATCCTATTATCCTGATAAATAAAAAATTTCGTTTCGTTTCGTTTCGTTTCTCTCTCTCTCTCTCTCTCTCTCTCTCTCTCTCTCTCTCTCTCTCTCTCTCTCTCCGCCTGTCTTTATGTCGCCCTCTCTCTGTCTCTGTTTGTCTATCTCTGTCTGCCCTCTCTCTCTCTCTCTCTCTCTCTCTCTCTCTCTCTCTCTCTCTCTCTCCAGACTGTTCATAAATCATAAAACCAAAAGTACAGGAAACACAATGTACCTTAACCATTCGATGGTTAAGGAGTATGTGTGAATGTTTGAGAACAGTGACGTAGCACAGCCAATCCAACGACATGGAGCTCTATCATAGGACTGAGTACCATCACGTGTTACAGCCTGTCACAGTGCTTGCAGTATTTATGGGGCAGTCCCTGGAAACTTCTTACAATTTCTGCCATAGCCTGGTCCTTTAATGAGACTGTCAGGATGATTTCACAATTTCTGCCATAGCCTGGTCTTTTTATGAGACCGCCAGGATGATTTTCACAATTTCTGCCATAGTCTGGTCTTTTATGAGACCGCCAGGATGATTTCACAATTTCTGCCATAGCCTGGTCTTTTTATGAGACCACCGGGATGATTTCACAATTTCTGCCGTAGCCTGGTCCTCATATGAGACCGCCAGATGATTTCACAATTTGCGCTGACGTCATTTGATAAACAGAGCTTCCATGAAAACACATACAAAACAAAACCCAAGACACACCTAGACCAGATTAAAGCGATGATAACAGTAAGTGAAGTCGAACTGTTTTGACCACTCCTGAGCATATCTTCATAATTCAGGCATGCATTTTGCTGTTCAGAAAACGTCCCAGTACTGCTTGGTGTTTGGGCCGCTGTTGTTATCGTCGTAACTGTACACGGTGTTCAGCCTGAGGTATTAAGCAGGAACTGTGTTCAGTTTTGTTTTTCCTCTTCTACTCCTTTGGCT
>JADBJO010011899.1:36283-38783 GCA_016801955.1 Conus betulinus
CTTTTTCATTATCTTGCTGAGCCTTTGGCAACTTACTTACCGTCATTGTGCCGGCGACTGCAATAAGGACCCGTTCACCTGTGTGTTGATGGACTACAGGAGTCCCACTGCACTTTTTAGAGTCATATAACTGTTTCTGGGGTTTCTTTTCTTCTTCGTATTCTTTTTGTATTATCTTTTTGGCCCCTAAGTTTTTTCCCTGTGTTTTAAGTAGAAAAGAAAATAATGTGACGTCTTTTCTAGACTGATGCAGTTTTCTACTATGACGTCATTTGAATTGATGTCATTTTAGCCATGGAGATGAAAGTACGATCCGGTTTTCTGAGGAAACCTTTTGACAGGCGAAAGCTTGAATAATAATACAAAAAAAGTACTCTGTGGGCAGTGTTCAAGATCATCACCATATTTCATGATCTGCTCGTCGTAACTTCTGTTGGATGGTGCCGGCATTTGGAAAAAATCTATCTATCTATCTATCTATCTATCTATCTGTCTGTCTGTCTGTCTGTCTGTCTATCTATCTATCTATCTATGTGTCTATCTGTCTATCTATCTATCCATCCATCATCTATCTATCTATCTATCTATCTATCTATGCCAGAAACTGACCCTTAGCCGTGAAACTGTGGTAATTTCTAGTCCTATTTGTCGCATCATTGACCTCTCATGTTACCAATGATCAGTGTACCATTCACCGTCTTTGAACATTTGGCGTATATTTTTCAATAAAAGATCTGAGGATTAACACATTTACTTTCTTTGACAATTATGCACACACACACACACACACACACACACACACACACACACACACACACACACACACACACACACACATACACACACGCACGCACGCACGCACACACACACACACACAAAACAGAGAGAGAGAGAGAGAGAGAGAGAGAGAGAGAGAGAGAGACAGACAGACAGACAGACAGACAGACAGACAGACAGACAGACAGAGAGCAATTACAGTTTGATTACATAGACCCACACGATACACATGTACGTAGAAAAAGGGCTGATACATGAACACTTCAAAGGAAGACAGAGCAGCCATCATACAATTACATCAGATCCAGACAGACAGAGTAGCCATCATACAATTACACCAGAACCATACAGACAGAGCAGCCATCATACAATTACACCAGAACCATACAGACAGAGCAGCCATCATACAATTACACCAGAACCATACAGACAGAGCAGCCATCATACAATTACACCAGAACCATACAGACAGAGCAGCCATCATACAATTACATCAGATCCAGACAGACAGAGTAGCCATCATACAATTACACCAGATCCATACAGACAGAGAAGCCCTCATACAATTACACCAGATCCGTACAGACAGAACGACATGCATTTACAGATACACACGACGACAGCACAGCAATCACACAATTACACCAGATCCGTCCTGACAGAACAGCCATCACACAATTATACCAGATTCATACTACAGAGCCATCATACAATTACACCAGATCTGTACTGACAGAGCCATCATACAATTACACCAGATCCGTACTGACATAGCCATCATACAAATACACCAGATTCGTACTGACAGAGCCATCATACAATTGCACCAGATCCGTACTGACATAGCCATCATACAAATACACCAGACCCACACTGACAGAGCCAGCATACATTACATCAGATCGATACAGACAGAGCAGCATCATACAATTACACCAGATCCATATTGACAGAGACAGCATACAAACACCAGATCCATACAGACAGACAGACCAGCCATCAGACAATTACTGACAGAGGCAGCATACAATTACACCAGATCCATACAGACAGAGAAGCCATCATACAATTACACAGATCCATACAGACAGAGAGCAGCCATCATACAATTACACCAGATCCATACAGACAGAGCAGCCAGCCATCATACAATTACACCAGATCCATACAGACAGAGCAGCCATCATACAATTACACCAGATTCACACTGACAGAGCAGCCATCATACATTTACATCAGACCCATGCTGATAGATCAGCGATCATACAATTACACGAGATCTCATACAGACAGAGCCATCATACAATTACACCAGATCCACACTGACAGAGCAGCCATCATACAATTACACCAGATCCATACAGACAGATCACCCATCATGCAATTACCCCAGATCCATACTGACTCAGCAGCCATCATACAATTTACATCAGATCCATGCAGACAGAGCTGTCATACAATTACACCAGATCCATGAAGACAGAGTGCCATCATACAATTACACCAGATCCATACTAACAGAACAGGCATCATACAATTACACCAGATGCATACAAAACAGCCATCAAAAAAAACACCAGATCCATACTGACGGAGCAGCCATCACACAATAACACCAGATACACTGACAGAACCATCATACAATTACACCAGAACCGTACAGACAGAGCCGCCATTATACAATTACCCCAAATCCATACAGACAGAGCAGCCATCATACAAT
>JADBJO010011899.1:43783-61593 GCA_016801955.1 Conus betulinus
GGAGTGTTTTTAACACTGCTATGCTTAGGGTTTGTTCATTTCATCTGCTAAAGGCATTAAAGAAAAATCTGACGCTATTATATGTGCCCTAAATAATCGAGTGAATAGACAATGAAATGATTTTCTGCCTCTAGTGCGAATACTCCTTGACTTCCATACCACGACAGTTTCTTTACTTCAGCAGTTTACATGTTAAAAAAAAGTCATTGAAAATAATTGTGTCCCAGCTGGCTATATCCGAAACCTTGTCAAGAGACAGAACTGCGACTTCATCCAACAAAACCGCATCAAAAGATCAAGGATCGAGGACAAAGTCATGGGCATTCAGTTTGATGTGCGATACATCGGCGCTCTCTTTGTCAGAAATTAACGTGACAACCCCATGTAACAGGCTGTGATATTCTACATGCAGCAATTTTGAATACTGTCCACTGTCTGAGCTAATGGTGCAGCTTTTCTACTGTCTGTGCTGACGTCTTGGCTGTGGGGAGTCACTGTTCTCCTTGATGCAAAGGCTGCTGGCTTCCTTGAATACTTACCTACCATTTGTGTGTGTGTGTGTGTGTGTGTGTGTGTGTGTGTGTGTGTGTGTGTGTGTGTGTATGTGTGTGTGTGTGTGCGTGTGTGTGTGTTTGTGTGTGTGCATATATATATGCACACACACAAACACACACACGCACGCGCACGCGACACACACACACACACACACACACACACACACACACACACACACACACACACACACACACACACTCGCTCACACACACTCACACACCAACGCCTCCACACACATCTCTGTGAACTCTCTAATAAACACGCTGGCACTACCCCACTGATGAACACACACACACACACACACACACACACACACACACACACACACACACACACACACACACACACACACATACACACTCTTTCCCACACACACTCACACACCAACGCTTGCGCACTCATGATGTCCATGGATACTCTTATTTACATGCTGGCATCACCCCACTGATGATCACACACCAGAGCACACACGTCTACAGTATACGCTGGGGACCCTGAGAGATTCAAAGTCTTCTCTCAGTTGACATGTGTTTCATCTTTTGTGTCTGTTATTGGAAAGGCCCTGTATAAGTTTGCCCCAATATCTAGAAGTCTTCGCAATGTTGGTCTTGAAATTATTCCAATGTTTGTTTGGTTGGTGATGTTTCTTGCTCTTCGCTTAAGTCTGGATGTACGGCCACTTCCTCTCTTGATATTCAGATCTGAAAGATGGTCTATGGCATAGTGGCTTTGCTCTTGTTTGCTTAGGTGATTCTTCAGATTTCTTATCACATCAGATCGGCCAAGCAGTAATCCAGTTCTTATTGTTGCCTTGCCAGCCAGTGTGTCTGCTCTCTCTCGTCCCTCTCCAGAGAGAGAGAGAGAGAGAGAGAGAGAGAGAGAGAGACTTCCCTTGTCTGGTTGCCAGAAAAACAAACTTTTCACAGCTCCGATAAAATTTCGATCGTTGTGACAGACCGCTTTTTGTCCAATCACAGTTTTTACAATAACTCTGCTTACCAGAGTGAGTTTACTGAAAATCTGGTTAGTGTTCACCTGTACACCATATAAGCCGAGTGAGCGCAACCTCTGAAGAAATTCCAGCTAGTTCGCCTGCACAGT
Organism: Conus betulinus; assembly: GCA_016801955.1. Classification (NCBI taxonomy): domain Eukaryota; kingdom Metazoa; phylum Mollusca; class Gastropoda; order Neogastropoda; family Conidae; genus Conus; species Conus betulinus. The sequence continues at coordinate 45,440 of JADBJO010011899.1, forward strand.
CCAGCCAACGAGGGACTCAGTTCAGTTGTTGTGAAAGCCAGGTATGTTGAGTTAGTTAACAAATTGAGAGTCTAAATCGAAATCGTTTCTCCCCACGGTTATGTATTTGTAACTTCCTCAGCGCCAGTGAAGGTTTTGTTTTTGTTTTGTTTTAAAAGAAAAGAGAGAGAAACATTCATGGCTTTGCTATGCTTTCAATTTGCTACGGTGTAGGAGTAAATTATCGTTTAAACTCCGTCGGATAGAAAGAAGAGGAAGCATGCTGTGATCGAAATAGGACATGGCTTATGATTTATTATTGTTTAAAAAAGGGAAAAAACAAAGTTGTTGTTGTTTATTCTTTGCTAAAGGGTTACGATGGTGAACTCCGGAGGTGAGCAATGGAAACTGTCGTGTGTTTATGGTGTTCCCGAATTCATTTCTTCTTCTTCTTCCTTGTCTAAAGCGGGGCCAAATTGGTGTTGTAGGCTCTGCTGTTTAGTTGAGTGCCAGCTGGCTGGATGGCTTTTTTGCGTAAAACAGGATTTAAAACTATTTACATGTACAAATCTAGTGTGAATTTCCATTAGTGACCAGCCTTGGGGGGCTGCAGGTCACTGGAGCTGCAGCGCAGGCGGCTGAAGAATGCCATTACTGTTGGAGCTGTAGTGGTCTCACTAGAAAGTTTATTCCACTCCCTCACTGTTCGGGGTACGAAGGAGTTGTGCAGAGCTGGGTGTTTTGAGTGCTCCTGGAAGATGCGAGTGACAGTGTCTGGTGTGCGTTCAAAATAGCAGTTGCAGCCATAGTGAGCTGCTTCTCTCTGGACCTTTCCAGGAGGTCAATGTATTGTCTCTTGTAAGGGTCCCAGACAGTGGAAGCGTATTCTAGTGTAGGACGAACCATAGTCATATAGGTGGCTTTGCGGACCTCAGCGGTGCAGTTTCTGCGGAGAAAACCCACTGACCTGTTCCCTTTGGCTGCCACCGTTTCAATGTGCTTGGTCCAGGATAGGTCCTTTGTCATGGTTACTCATAAGTACTTGGCTGAGGATACTGCTTCCAGGGTTTGTTCATGAAGAGTATATGCAGAGCAGAAAGAAAGGTGTCTGCCTGGCGAGATGTGGAGTGTGTTACACTTTCCTGCGTTGAACCTCATCTGCCAAGTGTCTTCCCAATCTGCCAGGCGATCAAGATCAGCTTGCAGCAAGGACTGATCCTTGGCACTGCAGACATTCCTATAGAGGAGAGCGTCATCTGCGAACAGCCGGGTGTTGGAGTCCTTGGCTACATCAGGAAGGTCATTTATGTACGCAAGGAAAAGAAGTGGACCCAAGACAGTGCCTTGGGGGACACTGGAGAGGACAGGGGCAGGAGATGAGTGTACGCCTTCGAGTACCACTTGCTGCGTTCTGCTGAAGAGGAACGACTGTATCCAGCCAAGGGTGTTGTTCCAAACCCCATAGTAGTGCAATTTCCGCAGCAAGCGTTGGTGAGGGGACCTTGTCGAAGGCCTTGGAGAAGTCTAGGAGCACTACATCTACTTGCACACCCTGGGAGAGTCTCTTAACAATGTCATGATTAGTGACAATCAACTGTGTCTCGCAGTAGCGTCGTTGGCGGAAGCCATGCTGACAGTCAGTGAGAACTTGGTGGAGGTCGAAAAAATCCATTATGTTGCTGTGTACAATGTGTTCTAGCACTTTACACATGACAGAAGTCAGAGACACTGGTCTGTAGTTAGCTGGCAGGCTTCGATCACCCTTTTTGAATATCGGGACAATGTTGGTCTGTTTCCATCGGACGGAACTTGTTCAGTGTCGACAGAGAGAGTTGGAAGAGTTTAGTGAGGAGAGGAGACAGTTCTGAAGCTGTGGTTTTTAGAACGAAAGCTGGAATGTTGTCTGGTCCCGTGGCTTTGCAAGGCTGGAGATTTAGAAGGAGTTTCTTAACGCCGGCTTCGCTGACTTGTACTGGGGCATATCAGGATAAGGACTTGGTCCTTTGTCTGGGATACTGGTAGTATTTTCTTGTGTAAAAACAGACTGGAACTGATCTCCCAGAACCTCTGCCTTATTCTGACGATTGCTCCTCAGAAAGCCCTGCTTGTCTTTTAGAGGTGCCACTCCCTCGGCTTGTTTCTTGCTCTTCACGTAGGACCAGGAGCGTTTGGAGTTGGTACGGAAGTCTTCGCTTATCACATCTTCCAAATACTTGTGGCTTGCCTGTCTGATCTCATAATGGGTCTGGGCCTGGAGTCACCTGTACCTGTCCATGTCCCTCTTCTTCCCAGTCCTGCATGCCTTTTTATGGGCTCGCTGCTGGCGTCGAATGGCTCGACAGATTGAGGTGTTGATCCAGGGGTTGGTGTGCCTTGCAGCAGAGGTCTTGGTTGGAACATGTTTCTCCACTTCTGAAAAGCATCTCCTTGATGTCCACCCACATTTGCTCTAGCATGTTTGGTGCTGAGGGATCAGGGTACTGGTAGGTATTGGCAAACTCCTGCACATCTTGACGCATCCCTTCAACGTCGGCTTTCTTCCACAGGAAGATCTTCCGCCGAGGTGGTCTGGGTCGATGTGGGGCAAGGGTCGTGTCGTAGAGGACGATGTCGTGGTCACTATTGCCAGTGGACGGTAAGGGTGGGAGGTCAGTATAATGTCTTGTGTGATCTTGTCTTTTTAGTGGGAAAATCCACCATCTGCTCCAGGTCGTAATCAGCGACAATGTCCAGGTATGTCTGATTTACTCTTGATGGGTACCGTTTGTTAGCAGTTGTGAGTGCCTGCCAGTCAATGTCTGGGGAGTTGAAATCACCAGCTATGGTAAGGACGTTGCGGCCTGCCTTACGTTTAATTTGTCCATTTCTGCCTTAGTGTCCTCCATGTATGTCATTTGATTTATACTGTGGGACCACACGAAATCCTTCTAGATTCCGATGTGGGCAGCTAAATGGAAACCTTTTTCTCATATGTATCTACTGCTGATGGATGCCAATGATGAATAATCTTTTTCTTATGTATTTATTTCTGATGGATAGGAATGAATGGAGGTCATATTGAGAGTTATTTAAAGCCAGCTTATGCTACGTTATGTTATGTGATGTATAGTGAACATCTACCTGGCGTTAAACAAGAATGCGCAAAGATTGTGTCATGTATGTGAAATGAATATTGATAACGGGAAATAGTTGCTTTTGATAAAAATGAAAAAACGAATGATGAATGAGAATGTTTTCTCTTGAGAGGTAGTGGTCTTTTAAAATGTTCAAAGATTATTTTATGATCTTGTGAAATGATCAAAACCTTTTGTTTGTGAACGAGAAGAGAGAAGGTAATGATACACTGATTATACTTTCGCTCATTGTGAAGGTCTATATGGTAGTATTTCCTCGCTAACGCGAAGGTTGTGATATTGAAGAAAGATGATCGTCTCAGCGTGTTGAACTTTTGAGATAGTGGTTTTGAAAGAAGTAAAGTGTTTGTTTTTTATTTAAACCTTGTCGATTTTTTGCTGTAGATAAAAGCGCTCTCTGTTTACGATAAAAATAGGAAGCCATTATTAACTGTGGATGAGATTAAAAGACTATGGATAGTAGGCTGGATAATCCAAGAAGTCTTCTCTGTTCCCCAGGCTGAGTTTGTCCCTGGTGTACTTGGGAACTGGTTGTCCCTACCACGGGTCCGGGGCCTGTTGTGTGTCCCCATTCTCCACTGTGCCGGGTGTGCGCGAGAGGCTGGTGCATGCCAGTATATAGACCCAACAAGCCAGCTGAGCCAGCGCCTCTTCTGCGAGATAAGTCGTCGCTTCGATTTCGAGACCCTAAGTCCTGTTCGCCAGCTGCGCCCTGCACTGGTCCCGCCTAGTCAGAACCACCGCCTGTGGTGACAATGACCTGCAGCGTCATCGTCGTTCCTGCGCGTCGTGAGAACCTTCGTGTCGTCGATCTTGCGCATAGTGAGACCCTTGTTGCTGTGCAGTAACAGAGCCACAGCTCCTGGAAGTGGAGGCTGGTGTCTCAAAAGTAGCAGAGTGCTACTTCAGTGTGATCGGGCTGAATCATAGTTTTTTTTTGGGGGGTGTAGGAACTGGTTACTTCCTTGTGGACAGAGACGTCCCTGCATCGTTCCATCGTCACTTGCAAGTCACTGCCCCTGTTGACAGTCGCAGTGTCATCGCGTCGACTTGTTCTTCACCTGCGTCTACCCCTACTTGCAGACTGCGCCCCCTTAGGCCAGACAGTGCCTGTGACAGACTGCTGGTTTGAGCGTCGCATTATACATACATACATTAATATCGCACACCCATAGTTGGGGTGTGCTCCATGTGTGTTATTCATGTTTATTGATGTTGATGTTTTGTACGTGTTGGTGGCCTAGGCGACACAGAAAAAATAAGAAAAGAATCGCGGTTGTGTTGTCTGGCTGTCTGTGTGTGGTTGAGTGAGTGTGTGTGTGGTAGGAGAGCGCGAGCACGCATCCATATTTCTGGGAGAGTCAGACACGCAGACACACATGCACCAAGTACCCCATCCGTAACAATCGTCTTCACAAGAAAGCGTGTGAAATGCAAGTTGATGGTCTTCGATCGAATGTAGGAAGAATGTCAAACTCCGCGCTGCGTTCTATGGCGTTGTCGTCTATAAAATCGAAGGCAGGAACAATCAGGCCGTTGTGATCCTTCAGTTGACAGCGATGTCCATTCATGCCCCTGTTACCGAGATCCCCAGCTCACAGCGCGGTGTTCAGGAGACAATGTCCGTCGCAGGTCAACGGGGACAGGAGAAGGGCCGAGGAACATCGGAAGCAAAAGGCAAGTGAGGCTGCCTCTTCCCTGTCCGGTCTGTTCTTACTGACCCCTGCCAGTTTGATCTACAATGGCGACAGAAGCGACAACAACAATGAGGATTCCTGTGCTGACACTTGTCAGTATTCACACCGACCCACCTCCTGTGTGCCTATGCCTGCACAGAGTTCGCTGTACCACGATGGAACACGACACATCGACATGACACCGCGCGACACAGACAGTGAGTCAGTGATAGACTTTCCCACCTTAGACTTGCCATCCGACACGGATGGTGACAAGCTGTTGTGGTGATGAAGTTGGTGTTGATAACCCTGGTGCGGTTTACAATTTATGATTCGTCTGTGACTAAATCTACGCAACAAGAAATTGAAACATGTGTTGCAACAGCAACTCCGTGTGATACAGACAGTGGAAGTGATTATGCAGATACCAATACTGGTAAAGCATAGACACCGCATGCAGACATTACAATCACAGGCACAATGGCGTATTTTGGAAGAAACGGAACATGAATGATTGCCAGTCAGAACTGAAAGAAGAGGTGAAAGGCTGCACTGCATGTAGCAAGGGGTTGAAAACCGAAATCCTGACCATCCTTTGCGACTATTGCACCGTTGTAACTGCTGATAAACATTTGGAAAATCCGACTGGCGGATACATGTTCTCTCCTTGAATGTACATGTCTCTACAATTCTGTGATCTGGAGTCCAATTGCGATGTACTTTATTGTAAGGTATTGTTGATGTTGATTTTTTTTTTTTTCGCTGTCCCAACCTCTGCGTCACCTCAGAGGCAGTGCACCCACGCCGCCCATTCCGACACCCCGTCCACAGCCACAGTCTGGTCGGCCCCGCCGCAGCCCCGGCAATCCACAGGGAGCAGTCAATGTCAAGTCGTCAAGAGGCAACCCACCGGAGGAGACACTGCACTGCTGCCGAGTCACTTCGGTGGTGTTCAGTGGCGCCTGTTCTGATCTAACATACGCAGGACACCACCTACTAAGCCCCCTACTGACGACAATAATTGCTTAGTCGCGGAGCGGCGTGAGTGAGCTCTCCCTCCAAGGGCGCCACCACCACGTCCCCCAGCGACAGCCCCCATGGACTCGCCGATACCGGTGACACCGACGGAACCAAACCAAGACCAAAGACGTGGAGAGGACATCGAAGTTGAGGTCACCATGAGAGCAGGACATGAAGGGCCACAGAATTTGAGACTTTTTTTTTATGCTGATCGATGAGAATGAGGATGATTAAGATGATGCTACGGATTTCCATTTCGGTCTGAGACTACATGACAGGGCTGTACTCTACGCTTCCTTTCATAATATATCCCGGCGTCAACCAGCCCGAGAGATACAGGCACCTGCAGTGTTGGTCAGGAAATTTGAGCAAACACTCTCAGAAACACATCCGCTTATCACAATAAACCATCATCATCATCATCATCATCATCTCTCTGTCTCTCTCTCTCTCTCTCTCTCTCTCTCTCTCTGTATGTGCGTATGCATGTGCGTGCGCGTGCGCGCTCGTGTGTCTATGCATTTGTCTGTATATATTTGTGCGTGTACGTGCACGCACATGCGAGTTATGCTGTTCTAATTTCTTGTTGATTTATTTCCAGACAAAGACACTGTCTGTACTCCCTGCTGAAGATTCACCAGTTTAATGTTCACAGGAGCATTACAGCAGAGTCATGTCTTCGACCTCCACCAGTCCATCTCCAGAAAGAACCCAAACCATGGTCACATAAATGTGATAAAAAGAATTCGACGATCTTTGCGTCGCATGGAAAAATTACAGAATATTTGAAATCGCTCAAAAGCCAGGGCATAGTATGTCATTTGATATGCACGTAGTATTTCAGAAAGAAATTTGGAACACGTGAAAAATTCAGTCTCTTTCCAACAGGACTGAGGTTGTCTTGAAACTTGTAGAATCATCACGTAGCTTTGCACCTTGTAAATGCAGGAAAATAAACGTACTTCATACATGTCGAGCAAAAACTCAAGTCTATCAATCTGAAGCATATTACAATGCAAAAAAACTCGATTTGAATGCGAGAAAAGCTCAAAACATATCCACAGTGAAACACTGGCTTGTTAATCACGTATATGATGGAACCAACATACGGCGAAACAATAGTGAATTACAGACACAATGAAACGTAAACTTGATATACACCTTGTAGAACATATGGAATGTCGGGGAAACAAAGTCATTACGGATCATTACATAATGGAAACCGCATTATATAGATCAGACATGGTACAACATAAACACTCTGGAACGATGACATGGTTGAAAAGGAGAAACAGTATATAACTAAAGTGGTTAAACGTGTATTATTATTATTCCTCTCTAGCGACTGTCACCTGGTTGTAGGGGATCCTGCATGCACTGATACCAACAGGAGTCTAGTAATCATGTCAGATATCACCGATTGGGAAACGTCTGCGAGGGAGAAGGGCCAAACTAGTTGGCAGTCGAACAGGGGAGGAAGTCTGGCCCCCCTAAGCGTGTGGCGCATTTTTCGCTCATTTGAATTCAACAGTAAATCACACCGCTGAGAGTACAGAGACAGTAACAAAAGTCGAGAGAAGACAGACGGCTAGCAGACCCAGCAACATTCACACTCACAGAGCAGCCCACATGACCTTCGCAGATATCTTTTTTTTTTCTTGCAGGTGGCTGAAGTCAGCAACAATAGACACAGGCTAACACCTGTATGAATGTACTGAAAGAACCGTCATAGACCTACCTAGACCTACCAAGACGTACCTAGACCTCTTTAGACCTATCCGGCAGGTAGGGAGCACAGACTCTTAAAACTGTCCTTTATTCTCAATCGCCATCCTAAGAAAATCAAACCACTTCCTAAAGTGAAATAACAGAACAGTAAACTGGGTTGTCTGCTTCATGCTGACTGATTAGTGTACAGCAACAGTCGGCACTCATCGAAAATACGTTAACATTTTCAAGACCTGCAGTCTGGCATTAATGAAGGCATCAGCTGAGACCATCCTGAACAACTAGACCATTTTAGGTTAATGAACTCCAAACACTGAAAGGAACATCAGTCTTACAATAGAAACTGTAGGGTTTTCATACAAGCAACAAGAACATCAGTCTTACCATAGAAACTGTAAGGTTTTCATACAAGCAACAAGAACACCAGTCTTACCATAGAAACTGTAAGGTTTTCATACAAGCAACAAGAACATCAGTCTTACCATAGAAACTGTAAGGTTTTCATACAAGCAACAAGAACATCAGTCTTACCATAGAAACTGTAAGGTTTTTCATACAAGCAACAAGAACACCTGTCTCACCATAGAAACTGTAAGGTTTTCATACAAGCAACAAGAACACCAGTCTTACCATAGAAACTGTAAGGTTTTCATATAAGCAACAAGAACACCAGTCTTACCATAGAAACTGTAAGGGTTTCATACAAGCAACAAGAACACCAGTCTTATCATAGAACCTGTAAGTTTTTTTATACAAGCAACAAGAACCAACTGTATGAGAAAGACTGAACATTGGAATACTGGCAAGGATGGTAGGAAACTCTGATATCTTGTCAGAGCTCTCAACAATGAAAGATTGTCGTCAGTTCCCATAATTCACAAATCAAACAGACCCTTTCATTTGGTGACGTTGCCATTATCTTTGAGAACATGAGTAACATCAATATACAAACATACAAAGACAAGGAACAGGATCTGCACAGGGATGCAGACAATAAAGGGGCAATGATGAATGAGTCCTCCAGAGGTTTGAAAACAAGTGAAGGAAAGAAAAAATGAACAGAAGTGCAAAACCTGCGGAGAGAAACAAAAGATTACTGGAACCCAATAACACCCCAAATAAAAGGCCACAGCATCCTGAAATTCAGGACACAAAGACGTCACAGAAGATCTCCAACGCTGGCTGGACTAATGCGTTGACCGCCAGTCCTGGCGAGATCCACACTGACCGCTGTTCAAAAGAAGAGAAAGAGTAAAAGCAAAGCAGACAGGTAGCAACATATCAATCAAACCAACAGTGTTATGAAATGTATGGTAAGGCTCCTAGGCAGCAGATTAGCCTGGTACCTGGAAAATGAGAGATCAACTCTCATAGACAGGTAGGGCTTAGACACCAGTTTGCCTATGTTGCCCAAAGAAATTCATGTTTTTTCCGGGACAAAAAGGACGTGACTGCAATGTGCATAGTCCTGGTAAAAGCCAACGATGAGGTATGCAAACAGCATAAGAACTGAAGATGCACTAGTCTGAAATGAAAGGCTGCACTCCACAACAAGTTCATGGTCCAACCCATGCAGGTGACCCGTTCATCTGGTTCTGTGTGCATTGTGTGATGATAGCTCGAGAGACAAACAAGAAGATTGCCAGTCTCCATCAACGCCAGAAATAAGCAAAAGAACAAGGGAAAACCTTCAGTCTGGCCACAGAGAACCGTCATAATGTGTATCCCCAGGTGAACAGATACAATGTATCCCAGCACAAAACGCCCTTTGACTGGAACATCAGATAAAAAAAAAAACGCTGTTCACGGATCACCCTGATAAAGTTCTCTTGAACATCTAGGGAAGCAGAGCACACCAGGCAGCTGCGCCTGGGTCATGTAGGACTTGTCCTTGCGTATGGAGCAGCACAAACCTGCCCGAGTCCAGACCTAGGCGTCACGGATCATCACTGCTGCACTCACGATGTCCTGATGCAGCAGACATGTCTTGACAGCCTCAGAAGCAGGCAACACAGGGCACAAGTGTGAAATAAACCTGCTGAATTCAAAACGCTGAAGAGACATCCGACCCGCGTAGGAGTGCCCAACCCCACGAAGTGAAAACGCATCGGCTTCGGGCTCCATCCACAAAGATTGGAGAAGCAGGGTCCTGAACTAATGCCACAAAAAAAATGAAGTTAAACACAAGCAGAGTACCAGCTTGGAATCACCTCTCAGATATAATTTTGCAAAGGTTAAAAAAAAGAGCCTGAGATAACAACAGTTTCCCCTGTGTACATGGGGCAGGTCCACCCAAGAGAACTCTGGACTAATACACACGTATACTGCTCAAGAAAAGAGACTAGGAGGAATAGGGGTGGTAGAACTCTGATCAGACTAGAGTGAACAGTGGGCCACTCAGCTATATCATCTTGAAGACACTTCTCCACAACTCAGATTCTGTGTTTCTGTGTGGGTGCGTGTGGGTGTTGTTGTTAGTCTCTTTAACGTCTGTTCTCTGAAAGTGATATTAGACAGTGGGGAAAGGATGGGGGAGACGGGAAAGGATGGGGAGATTGGGAAGGAGATGACTGCATGCAAGAGTTTGATATGAACGTGTGGTTGTCGGTACTTGCGTGAGTGTGTACAAGTGTTTTGATATCTAATTATTGCATTGGGAAAATGGATAAAAATGTTGGATAATTATTAAACAATGAGTATGAAATCTATGACCATATGAACATTAATGAGAATCTTCCAAATATGAAATATAATAACGCACTAATCCTTTAACGTCAAATTAACAAATAACGCTCTAAGAAAGCACTAACAAACACAAGCATTTGCATGTCAATATATATATATATATATATATATATGCGTGCAGTGCAATAGTGGGTGTGCGTGTAGTGTGTGTTTGAGTGTGTGTGTCTGTGTCTGTGTCTGTGTCTGTGTGCATGCGTGTGTGCACGTGTGTGCGTGTATACATGTGCATTCGTGTAGTGTGTGTGTGTGTGTGTGCGTGCGTGCGTGTGTGCGTGTGTGTGTACGTGAGTGCGTGTGTGCATGCGTGCCTAATTGCGTGCGTGCTTGCTTCCGTGTTTGCGTGCGTGAGTGAAAGTGTGTGTGTGTGTATTGCGTGCGTGCTTGTGTGTGTGCGTGAGTGAGAGAGAGAGAGAGAGAAAGAGAGAGAGAGGGAGATAAAGTGTGTGTGTGTGTGTGTGTGTGTGTGTGTGTGTGTGTGTGTGTTAAAAGCGACAGTACTATGACAAAAATGGGAGTTTGGAATGATGGAAACTGACTCAATCACAGGAAGATACCAACTGGCCACTTAATCAAACACTCGGAAAAATGCCAAGAAGTGAATGATTGTTCAAAATGTTTTCAAGAGATCTGAAAGACTCAGATAAAAATGGTCGTCCCACTCTCAGAAATATTAACTCTTTGACTTTGGAGCAATGGAAGAGTAAATGATTAATCGTTATTTCTCTTCCGCACATGCACTCGACAATCTTTGCTCTATTTTGTGCGGAGAACATTTAAACGAAACCTATTCATCAGGCTGGAAACTGACCTGGAATAACATCCAAACAAGAAAAAAAGTTTTAATTTTTTTCTGTTCTTATCATTTATGCAGTGCTGACTGTAGTGACAATTTAACTTTTCAAGTTTCTCGTCAAACATTTGTATGACACATTTGCTAAACATTATAACTTTCTTGTAAATCCAGCCGTATCTTAACTGAAACTGAACAATCATAATGTTTGCTCCTTTTCTTGCAGCTCGATCAGCCCACTCATTTAAAACAATTCCGCAATGGGAGGCACCCAACAGAAAGTTACACTGCTGCCTTTCAGTGATAAAAGATAAACAGAGTGTTTAATTACAATTATCAATTCCGATCGCATTTTATGCTTTAGAGATTTCAGTGCCTGTAAGACCGATTTAGAATCAACACATAATAAAATGTGGGAATACGTTTTTTTCGGAAGATAAAAAAAATGTAGTTCAGGGCCTTAACTATTGCAACTAATTCAGCAGTAAAAATAGAATCATTTTCACATTTGTGAAACTGTTTTCCTACTTTTAAAGCTGGAATAATAAAAGTAGCTCCTACTTCTCTGTTCCCAAGTACAGACCGCTCAACATAAATTTTTGATTGTTCAGAATACTTGTTATTAATATGGGAGCAGACAGAACTTCTAAGGATATTAGGTGAATCATTTTTGGACAAGTTTGAGTGATTTGTATGAAGCTTCAGATTGTTCATCTTCCATGCAGGTATAGGTGAGTAGGAAGCTTTGGTTGCTATTTTATGTCTGTCTTTTTCTGTTTATTCTTTTTATTTTTTCTTAAGATCTAAATGTAGGTATAGGTGAGTAGTAAGATTTGGTTGCTGTTTCCCTTCTGTTTAAATTTGGATTTTTTTAAAAGATCTGAAGTAAATGTGTTTATGGATTTTAGTGATTTGATGGATTTGGCTGTTTTCTGCAAAATGAAGATCGGACCTCATACCAACTTTAGCCTCTGTGAAATTTTTGAACGAGGAACTTTGTAACACGTATTTGGCAGCAGAAAGAATTCTTAGCTCATCAAGATGTAAAAACCTGAACTTGATGCATGAAATGAAACTTCTAGGGAACGTTTATAGGCTTTGCAGTCAACACTTTGCAATTTAGTTTGGGAAATGTTGTGGAGCACTAAAAATACCTCAAGAGCCTATGTAAACTTGGAACTCACAAGTCACGTTGATATAAATATAAACATTTTTGCATCCTGTCCCCACTTTTGTTTGCTAACAATTTTTAAGAAGTTTAAGCTCTTTCTGTCTTAGTTAGTATATGTTCAATACGGCTTGCCCAGGAAAGCCTTTACGTAAGATAAAAAACCCAAAACTTAGTTGTTTGAATATGTATGACTGAACCATGGATAGAAAATGCAGGAAACCTTTCAGGGTTATATTCTGAATTGAAAAGCATCGTCTTGGTTTTTTGTTGTTTTGTTTGTTTTTTTTTTTTGCAAAAATATAATGAAAGACTATTTTCAGTCATATATTCACTTATTTAATTTGTCAACCTCGTGTTGATATAACTTCTTGACGGAATCTAGAACTCTGGTTGGAGTTTTTCTTTTCATGATATTTTCATCCATAGGCATATGTCATCAGCATATTGAACTAAAACTGTATCTTTCGATAACCGCTGAGGAAGATCTGACATTAAAATATTAAACAACATTGGGGCAATGACTTATCCCTGACGAAGGCCTATATGAAGAGAACTAGTATTGGAATAAGTATTCCCAATCCTTGTCTGTATTGATCGATTAGGAGAGAGAGAGAGAGAGAGAGAGAGAGAGAGAGAGAGAGAGAGACAGAGAGACAGAGACAGACAGTGTGTGTGGTGTGTGCGCGCGCGCACGCGCGAGTGTGTGCGTGCGTGCGTGTGTGTGTGTGTGTGTGTGTGTGGTGTGTGTGTGTGTGTGTGTGTGTGTGTGTGTGTGTGTGTGTGTGTGTCGTTTTGTATGTGTGTGTTCTAGCATATGTGTGCGTGCGTGCGTCCGTAAAAAATGAATGAATGATGAATTAATTAATTAATTAATTAATCACTTAATCAATCAGTCAGTCAATAAAATGAATAAATGAATGACTGAATGAACGAATAAATAATTATGTATGATAGATATGTATATATATATATATATATATATATAGAGAGAGAGAGAGAGAGAGATATGTGAGTGTGATATATATATATATATATATATATATATATATATATATATGAATCAATAAACAAAAATAGATATAATCAACAAGATTGTTACAGACTTATCAAAACCCTAGCTATATTTCATTTATTGGATTTTGAAGAGTGCATGTCCCATTTGGGGGGGGATGTTTATGTGCAGATCACCTCGTTCTCGTAATGACGTCACTCTCGTCTGGGTACGTTAGTATGAGAAGCAATATAAGTGACACTGATCCAAAATACTTGTGGAGGAATATACACGCGCCAGTGAAAACACACAGTAGTGTTCAGTTTCAAAGAAACAACTTATGCTTTGACAGACATTGTACTGTTTCCTCATGCTACTTCCTACAGTCACACCAACCGTTTCGTCCGCGGCAGAAATATCATCTGGAGCAGAAAGGAGCCACATTCTGATATTGCCCGTCTATTTCGCATGACAGAATTTAGTGTACGAGTTTTTAGAAAAACGCGGTGCCAAACCTACGTCTTTCAGACTTTTCTTTTCCATTTTCCCTGACAGTAACGTACCTTTCAGTTTGTCCACTGGTTTTTGGAACTGTTCTGAGGAAAACTACATCAACTTCCATCACCATCTCACCTGCAACCAAAAGACAGAGTGTGAAGATGGGCGGGATGAAACAGGGGACTGTCCCTACAGCAGTCCTCAGTGCAATGGACTGATTGCAGCCTGTAAACCGTTGCTACAAAATCATTGACAGTTTGCGTGAGTTTCCAAGGGATATAGCAAATGTCAACCAGAGAGCAAATCATTATTGTGCTTTAAAGGGAGGTGAGGTAGGCTTACCAAAATGTGTTCCTCAATGGTACGACATGATTAGGGATAAAACAAGGGTGCATCCAAAGAGGCTGGAAACACCTCTGGACAGGCTGCACGCTGATGACCGGACATTGCCGAACATGTACACTCATTGTGTGATTCATGAAGACAGAACTGTCTTTCATCATTCTGTCGAGTCTCATCTTTCCCCCTACATTACATCAAAGCAGTGTTTTCTAACATATGGCCGACGCTCGTCTGTCTCCGGTCGACCATGTACATGTGGAGGTGCACCTGAAGAGAAGTGTGTAATGATACTTTTGGGGCCATGTGTGAATTGACAGAGAACAGGACCAAAGGATACATTCAAAGTTCAACACCATTTCTTTGACCTGTACTAAATGCTGGGTCCCACGGTACTGCAGTCTATGACACAATGCGCTGATGGTCAAGTGACTCACACGTTTCTCATGTGTGGTTCTATCCAGTATGATATATGTGGTACAAACACAACACATGACTGCGTCTTTTCTGGTGGATTGTTTCCACATCTACATCAAAAAAGTCCTGAACACACCAATGGGGATAGCACGTCGATCTTCCTTCAAGTGTCCACTGTCCCCACATTCACTTGTGATGGAGGGTTTCACAAGTGTATCATACACCCTGGTGTGTGACCTCATCGTTGACTGTCTGATGGACAGTGATGAATCATTCTGTGAACATCCTCCCTGTGTCAAAATGTTTCAGTGTGGCGACCTTCAATGTGTGTCCTAATGACATGGTGTTGTGATTACGTGTTTCATTGTCGGGATAAATCCGATGATCAGAACTGTGGACAATTGAAAAAGAAACTAAAAGTACAGCGCCAGGCTTTACCATTTCCTGCCAAAGTCATTTTCGATGGTATCAGATACTTTATTTCTACCCCAATGAAATCCAATGAATCCTGTTCCTGATACCCACTACCGATGTCCTGGTGACTTCAATGACTGGTCCTGCCTGTCTACACCCGGTGCAATGGCCTGCATGACTGTTTGAGCCGTCAGGATGAAAAGGAGTGTGACAAACTGAAATGTCTTGGACTTTTTCGATGCAGATTATCGAAACATGTTACATAGGAAACCACATGTGTGATGGATGGTCTCACTGCCCCATGCAAGATGATGAATTATCTTGTGACGTGACCTGTACTGTGAACTGTCTTTGTCAAGGTCACGCATTTCTTTGTCATCAGCCTTTTTCAGCAGCTGTCTTCCCTCACATCCGCTACTTGGACGCCACAGGCTCAGGCATGACATGCATGATGTGAGTAACAACACTCTGCTGATTACAGTGGTCCACTTGCACAGTGTTCATTGACGTCCTTGCCCCAAATACAGTTGAGTAATGTGAGGATTCTTAATCTCAGCGGGAACAAACTGCGGTTTGTGAATCTGACGTTTTCTTGATTTAGAAAGGCTCAAGTCTCTGTCCCTCTCTAACAAACCCATGACCTTCTTACACAGTGATCTCCCTTCTGTTAATCAGCATGGTGCCCTCAAAGAGTTAGATCTGTCTTTCACCCCATGACCGTGCTGGACACCAAGGTCTTCTCACTGTTTCCTTTCTTGGAAAAACTGAATTTAACTTCACTTCTATTCACACAATCAGTACGGTGGCATTTCCGGTCAACGCCACAGTTTAAAGGAACTGTACATGGATGGTAGTCCTCTGAAAGAGTTTCCCTCTGATATATTCAGAGGTCTCAGCAACCTGTGCTTGGTATCCACACAAAACTATAAATTCTGCTGCAGTGAAATACTTTCCCTGAACTTTGACAGCTCCACCTGCATGGCCCCCAAAGATGAAATTTCTTCCTGTAAAGATCTGCTGCAGTCATGGACGTACCGTGCATTCTGTGGCTGATCACCTGCCTGTCTCTGATCGGCAAAACCCCCACGTGTTGCTGTGTACGTTTGTTTGTCAAGAGCATGGGGGTCTTCAACTGGTTCGTGGGTTGTTTGTCACAAACCTTTCAAACAGATGGGATTTTCTTTTTATGATGGGTGTCTACATCGCTGTAATTGGGTAGCTGATGAACGGTTGCGTGGACGATACTTCATAA
>JADBJO010011900.1:15000-27500 GCA_016801955.1 Conus betulinus
CTCTACCTACCCTACCTACCCTACGCTACTAACCCTCCCCTACCTACCCTACGCTACCCTACCCTACCCTACTCTACCCTACCCTGTGTTATTCTACACTTCATTGTTCTTCTCTGCTCTGCTCTGCGCTGCTCTCTGTTCTACTTCCTGAGTGTGTGTGTGTGTGTGTGTGTGTGTGTGTGTGTGTGTGTTGTTCTTTTCCCCTCTATGGCAACCTCAGCAGTCTTAACGGTCATTCCATTTATGTACAAGCCCAAACTTGCTTTGGTATTGACAGCATCATCAGTCTGGGCCAGGTCAAAGACCGGCCATCGTACTGTGAACACTCATTTTGGCTGGACAGACAAGCAAAGGCCATTAAGCCATTCGTTAGAAGAATGATGCTGATGCTGGTCTCCGTGAATCTTGTCTGTCGGGCGTCTATTTCCTTCAACTAATGACATGCGTATGTATTGCCCACTTGTTCTTCTCTGAATTCTCTCTCTCTCTCTCTCTCTCTCTCTCTCTCTCTCTCTCTCTCTCTCTCTCTCTCTCTCTCTCATTTGCACGCATGCGCGCGCGCGCGCACACACACACACACACACACACACACACACACAGAGTACGCTAAAATAGCAAACAAAACAAGCAAACAAACCAGCTACTCAGTCTTAGATGAAAAACATTTACAGGTTATAATTTAATCAAAAATCTGTTTCATCAGTGTGAAGGTTATTAAGTACTTAAAGATTAAGGGGGGGGGGGGGGGGGGGTTGGGGGGGGGGGGGGGGGGTTTTTTTTTATGTAAACCTTCGTTTAACACTTTCAAGATAACCAAAATAAGTTCGTAAAATGCTCTAAGAATGATCAATGATTGATTGATTGTACTGCATATCTTTTGATGAAATGACGCTTGAGTCCAGTTTGTGTCTTTTCTTCATGACCTGGCAATTAAAATAAGTGATAATCAGGTTTTCCTTGTGATGCAGAGTGGGGGTGAGGGGTGTTTGTAAATAGATCTGTTACGTCTGTCTCTTGCATGTCTGAAGGTGTGTAAGTTCTTTGTGTGTTTTTATCAAAATCTCTCTTTCACTCACTCACACCACCCTACAACATAACAGCCCATACAGGGATTTAGCGAGGAGTGCACATCTTCTAACAATGAAATGGAAATGGTTTTTTATAAACACCTAAACAACATCAACAAGTAATTGTAAACTAATTGGATTACATCAACACGTGTGTAAACGCACACTCCCTGTTAGGCTAGAAAGTCATTCATAGCTTCACTCATGAGACAATACAGTACCATAACTCATGGTATGGCACATAACGACATCAACAATAAAAATGGAATCTTAAATAAATGTCAGCGAACCGCCCAGAAAACAAGTCTTGTGACTCGTTTGTCCACATTTCTCTGGGCGGTTCGCTAACATTTGTTCAGATTTCCGCCTGCAGTCGTCTCACTTTGCAACTAGAACAAAAAAAAAAAAAAGGATTTCTAACTTCTTCCTCAAAGAAAATTATCGTTCGAGTCCTTCAGGGTTTGAGTTGAATCCTGAGCAACTATAATTCACCTCGATTATCAGGTGGGTTGCTGTCCAAGCTGGGGAGGACTTGCACACATACACATAAAAAAAATCATTCTGACCTCAAGTGCAGATGCGTTGAAGGCAGTCCACACAAAGTCACTTCTGAGACCGGGCACAGAAGGCGAAAGCTGGTCCCACACCTGCGACTGGGCACAGGGAAAAGAAAACGAACAGTTGAGCACTGGTCAGTCATCCGAAAGGAAGACACTAGGGAGACACGGCAGCTCAGGAGGTAGGCAGGCCTACTGGCTGTCGGGGACGAAGGCCACTGGAGGAGCAAAGGGCAAGATCGGGCCTCCAAGAGGGCTGCCACAGCATAGGGAGGAGGAATAAAGACTACTCGGACACTCGCACCCCCAGACGAAAAATCCCTACAGAATGAACACCACCATAAATACCTAATCTACCAACTATTCAACAGCAAAAGTATTGATAGAACAGAAAGAGCAGAATCGAAACGACCAAACCCGTACAACTCAACAAAAAACACACCAACGAGCATACTGAACTAAGCACTGCCAAAACGAAACACAAACATTACAACATCTTCACATTTTGATCTCAAATGTTTAAAGAAAGCGCTATCAGTTAACTACAATTGTCGTACATGAATCAACATGGTTAGAAAGCATATTCTTACCCTGGGGGAGGGGGGGGATTAACGAGCACAACCCGACCAACAAGCGGGGGCAGCGAGCATACGGAATTACTACCTCCACGGCCATACTCGATCTGTGCAAGTCTAACAGTCCCATTTTCGAACGTTCGCTGGTGAGTACTACTCACCGGAAACGAGACGGAAAAAAAAAAAAAAAAAAAAAAAAAAAACTCTCTCTCGTTATGCACACAGCAAATGCGCATAACTCGTCAAGAATCGTGCCTGTGACACTATGGCACAAGTTTCTGACTCCTTCTTTCTCCCACTAACAGTTTGAAGCAGTTCTAGTAAAAACGAAATGTTAGACTGATTAAATGATTTGCATTGTGTCTGCCAGTACTTCAATATTTACAAGATGACATTGACAAGATGGCGTATAGTATTTATTGTATTAAGTGAGCCTGGGTATTTCAACAGACGAAGAAAAAAAAAAAGTTGGCAGTACGTTAGTTCTGTAATACCGGCTTGTACTGTTTGTGAGTATTTTGGCATGACTCCACTCCGCTTTGAACCAAGAAAACCAATAGGATTACTTTATTAGCTGTCGCTATTCAATTATCTGGACTCTAAGACTTAACCTTCTGTTCAGAGACTATAACATTGTCAAAGAAGGAGTATTTCCGTTTTAAGTTAAACTAGTTGTACAAAGGACATGAATAAACGGATGACCCAGCTGTGCTCTTACGCACTGTATACAAAGATCACTTTTGAAGTTATTACATTTCATTCAGTTCTGTGCAAGTAGAGAGGAAAACGATCGCAAACCACACTTATTTTATTCCATATCATTACATGCCAGTTGTACAAACTATGTGTCAAAACTGTATTACTTGTTGTTTGTTTGCACTCAGTTGATTGGTGAAATGTGATTGACTGTACATAGCGCTGTAATTTTGAGGTGAGTTCGTTTATGTCTTCAACTGAAGTTGTGCGGGATTTTCTCTGGATTTCTTTTAACTTTTCAATCTATGGATTTAGGAATTTCCTGTGAAAAGTGCTTCCTTCTATCATGATTACTAATATATGATGTTTGCTGGTGCGTATGCATACACTTTGGAAGTATGTAGTATGATATTCACACATCCCTCACAAAGGGTCAGGGTCTGTGAACAAATGACTTATCCTCAGTTTAAAGGGTCAGCCTGTGTAGAAGTATAAAAATCACTTTGAAAATCCAGTTTATATTCGCGATTTTTTTTTTCTCCATGAATATTGAGGTGTTTTGTGGAATTTCTCACCTTTGACCAGCTTCAACTCAGTATGCCATGGGCTTGTACAGGAGGGCAAAAAGAAGAAGCAATAGTAATAGTAATGTTGCTTATGGCCCAGCCGACTGCAAAGGGTCATATCAGGGCTATCACCATGTTGAAAATAAATCACAAGTCACCTAGAAAAAAAAACTCATTCACACAACTCTTTGAAACATGAGCGCAATGAGTTGAACCCAAGAATTGCGTTATATAAAATCCATACATTATTATTATTATTATTATTTTATTTTTTATTACTATTATTAACTATTTCAAACATGCCTTCCAAAAACACACCGGAACTTTTGTTTAAAATCCCCCCCCCCCCCCCCCCCCCCCTAAAATCTTAGATAATATGAACAAAATGTTAATCTCCTTCAGAAATTCAAAAGTCGCATCAGGTGAGACATCTCTGAACAAGGTTTTCGTGGTGTCTGCTGTGAACAAAATGTTAATCTCCTTCAGAAATTCAAAAGTCGCATCAGGTGAGACATCTCTGAACAAGGTTTTTCGTGGTGTCTGCTGTCAAGTGTTTTTCTTGTCTCACATCATGCAAGTCCCAACACTCTAAAAGGACATGTTTTCACTGTGAGTGGTACATGACATGGAATACACCACGGAGCTTCTTCACCTTTTAAAAGATAAGATTGGGTGTAAAACAAGTGGCCTGTATGCAAACGCCCTTTATATCCGTCGCACATCCCGTTTTTCTTCTCCTCCAATAAATGAAATGTATCTACAAGCACCTGACAGTCTGGTTTTTGTTGTTGAAAAAAAAAGTTCTTTCTGTGTGGTGTGTGTGTGTGTGTGTGTGTGTGTGTGTGTGTGTGTGTGTGTGTGTGTGCTGTTGTTTGTTGTTGTTGTTGTTGTTGTTGTGTTGAGGTTGTTGTTGTTGTTGTTGTTGTTGTTGTTGGTGGTGGTGGTGGTGGTGGTGGTGGTGGTGGTGGTGTTTTTTTTTGTTTTTTTTGTTTTTTTTTTTTTTAGGGGGGGGGGGGGGGAGGGGTTACTAGTAATGAGTTTAAGCATGCAAATTCTTAAACGGTTCATAAGGAGGACTACTCCAATTATGATCTGCATTGAAGATGTTAAAAAATGTAAGTGGAAAAGAGACGGAAAAAAAGAAGGTCTTTTTTTCTGTATGCGTAATTGACACCTGTCAGTTTTTTTTGTAAGAGCCATCAGCATCATGATACGTGTTCAACAATACAGCAGTGTGTGTGTGTGTGTGTGTGTGTGTGTGTGTGTGTGTGTGTGTGTGTGTGTTGCAGTGGCCTTGTTCTGCATCCCCATCACCGCCGCCCGTTACGTGTACCAGGTGTGGGTGTTTGGAGAGGCTATGTGCAAAGCCACAGGATTCCTGCAAGGTCGTCCACACGGAATCCACAGCCATACACTCGCCACCGCTGGCCCCCCCCCCCCCCCCCCCCCCCCCCTCCCCCTATCCCTGTCCCCCACCCTCCTCGCCCCCCAAGTATTAACCTTACTTCTCCCCCCCCCCCCCTCCATCCCTATGCCTGTCTCCTCCTTGCCCCCCAAGTATTAGCTTACTCCCTCCCCCCTCCCTATGCCTGTCTCCTTGCCCCCCAAGTATTAGCCTTACCCCCCCCCCCCCCCCTCCATCCCTATGCCTGTCTCTCCTCCTTGCCCCCCAAGTATTAGCCTTACTCCCCCCCCCCAATGCCTGTCTCCTCCTTGCCCCCCAAGTATTAGCCTTACTCCCCCCCCCCCCCCCTCCCCCTATGCCTGTCTCCTCCTCGCCCCCCAAGTATTAGCCTTACTCCCCCCCTCCCTATGCCTGTCTCCTCTTCGTCCCCCCAAGTATTAGCCTTACTCCCCCCCCCCCCCTCCCTATGCCTGTCTCCTCTTCGTCCCCCCCAAGTATTAGCCTTACTCCACCCCCTCCCTATGCCTGTCTCCTCTTCGTCCCCTCA
The DNA here is from genome assembly GCA_016801955.1 of Conus betulinus. Taxonomy (NCBI): domain Eukaryota; kingdom Metazoa; phylum Mollusca; class Gastropoda; order Neogastropoda; family Conidae; genus Conus; species Conus betulinus. The sequence continues at coordinate 20,414 of JADBJO010011900.1, forward strand.
GTATTAGCCTTACTCCCCCCCCCCCCCTCCCTATGCCTGTCTCCTCTTCGTCCCCCCCAAGTATTAGCCTTACTCCCCCCCCCCCCCCCCTATGCCTGTCTCCTCCTTGCCCCCAAGTATTAGCCTTACCCCCCCCCCTCCCCAGCCCCCTCCATTTTCCCCACCCACTGCACACGCTTGTTTTGTGTGAGGGGGGTAACGCGAAGGGTAATAGACAGCAGAACAGGACCTGTCAGCAGTAACACCTGCGACTCTGTCATTAAAAAAAAAAATAAATCAATCGGGGGATCGCTGTCCGTCACTTGATAGTTTCTTAGTGATGAGGGGGAAAGAAACATGATGTAGTTTGAGTCTACACTAACGTGGTTTTTTTTGTACGAGGATCTTCGTAGGTGTGTGTGTGTGTGTGTGTGTGTGTGTGTGTGTGTGGTGTGTGTGTGTGTGTGTGTGTGTGTGTGTGTGTGTGTGTGTGTGTGTGTGTGTGTGTGTGTGTGTGTGTGTGTGTGTGTGAGGGGGGGGGGGGGGTCTTCCTTAGCAAGCAATCTGCAGATGTGAAATACCTTCCCTGACTTAAAAGCGGTTTTTGCTGCATTGCAAAGGAGGACTGAGATGACTGCAGACAACGGTGATGATATTCAAAGGTTGCCACTTCTGCATAGTACTGGTTTGTGATAAATGGTTAGTATACCAAGCTTTGTTCGATGTGTATACTAGTGTGGGACCGTTTATTTGATGAGAACCGATTGTGATTTTTTTTTGATAGTCTGATCCAGGTTTTTGTTGGTTGGTTGGTTTGTCTGGAAAAAAAAATAGTTTATACTTGTCAGGGTATGTGTATATGCATGTATTTATTTATTCATTTGCCTTTTTGTTTATCTACATCTCTGTTTTTATCTCACTTCTCTATTTGCACAAATTTTGTGTGTGGTGTGTGTGTGTGTGTGTGTGTGTGTGTGTGTGTGTGTGTGTGTGTTTGGGGGAGGTGTGGAATATCGTGTATGTTTTTTTTTTTTTTTTTTTCTTGTGCAGACTGCATCTTAACAGATGCATATTCTATCGCTGTTTTCTGTTTGATATTTTTAACTTTAAAAAAATCAAATGCGGTTTGCTAAATTATGCTCCCTGCCTATGTGAAGCGGAGGTGGGATGGAGCGGGTAAGAGGAATAGGGTGGGTAGGGATTCACGGCATTAACAAAAAAAAAAAAAAAAAGAAAAGAAAATGATAGTGTAGTTAAGTGACTTACACAGAAAATGATGACGTCACGGTGAGGCCACACGCTGGGCATCAGTGACGGTCCCAAATATGCGATGCGCGCCTTTTAGAAAGTCTACCACAGAAAAGTCACATTTTGTGATCGACATCTGTCTTTCTGATTCCAAGCACCATGTCTCTACGTTCTCTTTCAGTCGACCCTTCCTGGTGCGTTCAGTTTCGATTCATATTCTGTCAAAAAAAATGGGTTTTCAAAATCTGTATTGATGCAATTAAAACTAAACTCTACTCTCCTGAGAATGAGTTGCGTGCATTGAAATGGCTAGGTACGGTCTGCTGATTTCATTCGAACTTGAAAGACACCCCTCACCCACCTCTCTCTCTCTCTCTCTCCTCTCTCTCCTCTCTCTCTCTCTCTCTCTCTCTCTGGAAACTCTGCATAGGTTAGCTTCTTGTGCGCGCTATACGAAATGGATGAAAGGTCCGCTGTGTTTATAAAGCATTCCACATTAAACGTCTGATTTTTCAGAACATGGATCTATATGAACCGAAAGCATAAATGTGTTACGGCTGATTGCATAAAACAGTTATTTCTCAGATGTCCATCATACGTTTCTTTCAACCCCCCCCCCCCCCCCCCCACACACACACACACACAAACACACACGCACCTTTATAAGGTATGCTTTTGATTTGATCTGAATGAAACGCGACTGATTAAACACTCAGTTGTTGCTGAAGCCTTGGTTAAGGAATTTGAATCGTTTTTTTTTTTTTTTTTTTTTGATTGTTTGTTTGTTTGTTTGTTTTGTTTTTTTAATGTAGTGTACGTATTTAACATGATTAATTTGCATAAGCCAATTCATGAGTGTGATTAGCTTATGCGCATGTCTGTTTTTTGTCTCTCTTGCAGCCTTAATCATGAAGAATTCATAATAAACATGGTTTCAGGTGATTTCTGATTTGGGGGTTTGAATGTTTTTTTTTTTTTTTTTCTGATATATCAGTCATAAGAACAGGTTTAATTTGGACCAATTTCAGTTTTTAATTAGATTTCAGTCATAGTAACTAACTGGCTTAATCTCTATTTTTAGTTGCAAAGTGAAACGACTGCAGGCGGAAATCTAAACAAATCTTAAATAAATGTCAGCGAACCGCCCAGAGAAACGTGGACAAACGAGTCACAAGACAAACCACAACGCATTTCGACCTCTTAGGTCTTCTTCAGGTGCAACAAATATGAAACAATAACGAAAATGCACTTAGCTTTGATCGCCTCTGTGTTCAGCGCAAGAAAGAAGGCGTTGAATGAAAACCATTTGGTTTGTCTCGTGACTCTATTTTTAGTTTTATTAGATTATCCCGATGTTTCATTGAATCTTTCTTGTAGCCCTAATGATTGTGTTTGTCTGTTGGTCTCAGCGATAAAAAAACAACCACCAAAAAAACATGACTGCGACACACCTGACACTTCCCGGATAGTTATGTTTTGTAGGCAGATATAACTGTCGATCCATTTGCGATCCGGATTTGCTCTTGACTGGTTCAGACGAATACTTATGTTGCCTATGACAGTATTGTGCAACTTGAGACGCAAGCAGGAACGATAATTACGAATGCAGTAACAGAAGTGAAAATAACATTGATAATAATTTGTAGGGAAATATATGTAAACTCTCTCTCTCTCTCTCTCTCTCTCTCTCTCTTTCCTCTCTCTCTCCTCTCTCTCTCTCTCTCTCTCTCTCTCTCCTCTCTCTCTCTCTCTCCTCTCTCTCTCTCTCTCTCTCTCTCTCTCTCCTTGTCATAAGACCCTTTTGGTAATGACAATAAATGTCAAAGTGTAAAAGTCTCCTCTCTCTCTCTCTCTCCTCCTCTCTCTCTCTCTCTCTCTCTCTCTCCTCTCTCCTCTCTCTCCTCTCTCTCTCTCTCTCTCTCTCTCTTGGAGAGCAGGAATCAGTATTGTGGCCAGCGTCCTGACCTTACTATGCATGGCCTTCGACGGTATTTCGCAATCCGGCATCCAATGAGGAACCGCAAATCTTCACTGTCCGGAGAGTGCGGCAGCTCATCGGGGTCCTCTGGCTGCTGGCGGCTCTGCTGGTCATCCCCCTCCTGATCATTCGGAAGGTAAGTGTGTGTGTGTGTGTGTGTGTGTGTGTGTGTTGTGTGTGTGTGTGTGTGTGTGTGTGTGTGTGTGTGAAAAATAGAGAGAGAGAGAGAGAGAGGAGAGAGAGAGAGAGAGAGAGAGAGAGAGAGAGAGAGAATCTGTGTGTGTGTGCGTGTGAGAGAGAGAGAGAGAGAGAGAGAGAGAGAGCGGAGAGAAGAGAGAGAGAGAGAGAGAGAGAGAGAGTGTGTGTGTGTGTGTGTGTGTGTGTGTGTGTGTGTGTGTGTGTGTGTGTGTGTGTGTGTGTGTGATGATATCTGGTTTTGTGTTCGTGCACGTTGTGCCTGCTCTCCCCCCTCTTGCGTATACTAAACTACTTGTTTTCATTTAAAACCTACTTAAAAGTTTCCTCATTTAAAGGGCGTACTCACAACCACCTGTCTTCTTCTTCAGTTCATTATGTACCTCTATCAACGACCGAAAAGTGCGAGCTTCTCAAGAGTTGGTAATCAAAGGGCTTGAGCTTCAGCCACTCTTCTTTTATCTTTCCTTATTTGCATTTTCAATGAAAACATTCTTTCTTTCATTTTAAACATGCTCATACCTTGCTTGGCGGTCTTGTGTGATTCTGATTTAGATCCCCTTAAACTGTCGCCTCATCTCCCGTTTTCCAGAATCTTCTTTGGAGTTTTTCTTGGTGTTTTTCTTTTTTTTTTCTTTTCTTTTTTTTTTTTTTTTTAGATTTCGCATTTCATTCCAGGGTGTTTCTTCTGCCTGGAGCACTACATTTAATTTCCCTCTTAAGACTTCGATATAAGCTATGCTATAATGCTCTCCCATGCCTCGTGGATCTTATTCCGGATTGTTGTCCAGAGTCACTGATGCACGAGTTTGAATATGATCATATACGTTATCATTCTAGAACGTTCCACATTTGTTCTCAAATAATTGTTTCAAAATAGTATTGTAGGTTTTTTCTCTGTATATTACCCGAAAATGAAAGGAGGGGAAATAAAAGAAAGAAAGAAAGACAGAAAAAAAGAAGACAGAAAGGAAGAAAAGAAGAAGAAAAGAAGAAAGAAAAAGAAAGAAAGAAAAGAAAGAAAGAAAGAAAGAAAGAAAAAGTCCCATGGTATCCTAATCGGTATTCCAGAACATGCTCAAATTCTCCGGATAGTTGCTACAGATTGTCCTAATGTCCCAAAGGAAAGAAAAAAGCTAATTCACGCAATATTTTCGCAAGTGCCCTTCACACACCCCGTTCCACAAACACCCTTTCAGGTGGAGAGTCACGACCTGGGCATCAACCACCTGTCCCTCAACAGCGTGGCCGTGGCGGTCGACGTGCCCCAGGTGTCTATCCAGTACTGCACTGAAGCCTGGCCCAGCTCCATGAGTCGCAACGTCTACGACGTCATCTTCCTCTGCCTGGTCTACGTCATCCCGGGCTCTCTAACCGTTTCCTGTACACGCGCATCGGCACCACGCTATGGGCCAAGGATCAGGCCCTGTCCAGGCAGAGAACTCCTACGTGGCCAACGAGAGCAAGATGGTAGGTTGAGGGGGGCGTCAAAAGCCACGGGAAATTCACGGTGAATGATACAGAAATGGTTATGTTTTGCTCCACAGTTCAAGCTTTGGAGACGTAGAAGTCAGTACTTCTTGTGATACCCCATCCTTCTGGCCGTGTAGATAAAGAAGCGCAGATGACAAAGAAAAAAATATTTCCAAAAGAAAACACTGTCTATCTGTCTATCTATCTGTCTATCTATCTATCTATCTATCTATCTATCTATCTATCTATCTACCTATCTATCTATCTATCTATCTATCTATCTATCTATACTGTCTATCTATCTATCTGTATATATCTATCTATCTATCTATCTATCTATCTATCTATCTATCTATCTATCTATCTGTCTGTCTATCTATCTGTGTTGACCGGTCTGTTTGTCTTGATATCTAAACATATGTTCGAAAAATTTGTTGTTTTTTTTCAGAGTGTCTATTAACCCAAACCTTGTCTGTTTGTCCGTGTATTTCCCTGTCTAACGCTGTGTTACGACTGTTCTTTCAGGAGCACTCAAACTAAACCAGATTCAACTGGGATAAACTCACTCATTGAATGACTGGACGAATGGGTCGGTGCTAGGATAGTCAGGGTGATAGATGGATTTGTCGGGTGGATGAATGGATGGATGGATGGACGGGTGGATTGATTGATAAATGAACATAAGGTTTTGTTATCTGACAACGTGTCAACTGATTCATTCAACTTTTCGTCTACCCCATCCATCGACATTCTTTAGTTCCGGTTTCCCCGCTTGCAGTCACCCATCTAACTGTTACCTCTTTCAATACCGTGCGCAAACTAGATGAACATTGGCTCCGTTTGTATCTGCACTTTTACATCTGTAGGATTTAATCGGTGAGTGGATGAGCGAGGGACGAAATGACTATTAACTGATTAAGTGATTGATAGAGTAATTGACAGATTGAATAATCAGTTTTGTTCATTAACTTTATCATCATTGCCCTTCACCCCACTCCGTACCTGAAAAAAACAAAGTGACCATGTGCTAGTCTTAGTAACTAAATCATCTGTCGTCGCTTGATTGACAACGGACTGATCAATTTGATGACTGTGACTTTTTTTTTTTTTTCCCTGTTGTGAGCGCTATAGACTTATTACTAAGATATATAGGTAAGTAGGTAGACAGACAGACAGACAGACAGACAGATAGTTAGATAGATAGATAGATAGATAGAGAATAGATAGATAGATAGATAGATAGATAGATAGATAGACAAACAGACAGACAGATAGATAGACAGATGGATAGATAGATAGATAGATAGATAGATAGATAGATAGATAGATAGATAGATAAACATATAGATGGACGGGAAGGTAGGTAGATAAAGAGATAGAGAGATATAGAAACAAACATACAAACATACATACATACTACATACATACATACATACATACATACATACATACATGCATATCAATTACTTTAATGCATCAACTTGTCAAATCAACAAACATGCACAGTAGTCCAAATTGCAGGCGCATCGATAAAAGTTATATTTCACATATACTTCTCTCTCTCTCTCTCGCTCTCTCTCTCTCTCTCTCTCTCTCTCTCTCTCCTCTCTCTCTCTCTCTCTCTCTCCTCTCCTCCCTCCCTCCACGTCCTTCTTCTCTCTCTCCGGCTGGTTCCAATCTTTGTCTGTCAGTGCTTTAGTCAGCTTTATATATCTAATACTATTTAAAGCACAGTTTGAAAGTCAACATCTGTCAGTTTCAAGGCTGGTTCATGAGGCGATTCCGCCTTGACCCAAACACGCCTAGGACCCAACCAGACAGACATGCCAAGTAGTCTGCGAGTTTTTACATTTGGTTATGCCAGTCCTTAAAGGTGAGTCAGCTTTATAATATTCAATACTATTTAAAGCACAGTTTGCAAGTACACACAACTCTCCATCTGTCGAGTTTCAAACCTGGTTCTTGGAGCCCTATTCCGCCTTGACCAAACCATGCCTAACCCCATTTGACAGTGTATTTTGCCATTTGGTTATGGGCAGTCCGGAAAACATTGAAAGTCCTGAAAACCACTCCTTTATGAACCATGCCTAGTGAACCTATTACAGGAAGAACAACCACTTTCGTGCTAAATATCCGGCTCACTAGGAGCATAGCAAAGAGGCATGTACTTTTGAAATTTGCTCTCATAGCATGTTTGTATGAATGTGATACATA
>JADBJO010011900.1:32500-61589 GCA_016801955.1 Conus betulinus
CAGGGACTCAGACTGACCTACAAATACTCCTGGCGTATATCAATACAGTTCATCCCACCATTACATTCACTCACAATACCTCTGTTGACCAACTTCCTTCCTTGACGTATTATTATACTTAGAGAATGGCTTTTATCACACTGTCACTTTTGCACACACGCATTCATGACAGCATTTACTCCATACGCACATGCAGTCCCTCCAATCCCTCCAATCAACCAAAAGGCGCACTACCAAATGTGTTTTTTCTTCTCTCCCTCTCCTTCGGAGAGAAAACACTTTACTAAATGAATCGAACAATTAATTAACAGATTCTACACATGTATCTCTCTTTCTCTTCACACTGAGAGATAAATCGGGTTACAAATTGAAATCAATAATTCTTACAAGTTTCTTCCTTCTTGCCAAAGAAAAAATATATCCACAACCTACTAGACTATAAAGTCATGGACTTCACATAACATTGGCCCAAGATCCAGACCAGGATAATAAATAATTCCTGAATAATTATGATGCCATACCTGCATCAGAGACAAGACTCGCCCCATACTGTCGTGATGCCCTGTCCACATCAGAAAACGTTCTGTCCCCTTGAACCTTCCTGTCACTGGGGAACCAGTGTGATCCAACTCCTCTACCCGGGGTCTTCAATTGTTGGGGCTGAACTATCGGTGTGTTCCCCACACCATGGCAATTGTTAACCACCCGTGTCAGAGGGGGGATAGCTGTTGGGGTGAAGGGTAAAGGGTGAAGGGCTGAAACACGAATATGGTTCGTGTAAGTAACCTTCTTCCCAATTCAACATATGAATTCTTTCTTTCTCTTTTCTTTAGGTTTTCCCCTGTAGCTTTCCCCAACTATCTATGGCTCACCTGGTAATGAATGGTCAGTGGTGAGGACCCCTTGACCAACGTCCTGACAGGTTCGAGTCTCTAGGCCATCTGCTGGGCTCAAACAAATTCTTTCCTCCCTCCTCCTAGTGAGTGCATACTCAGTGTTCAAAACGCATGACCAGCACTTTACCAGCCCTTATTAAACTATCTCTCAGTGGTCACTTTCACCCATTGACCACCCTTGCCTATCTGACTGAACAATCCTCACAATTATTGGGGACGCCCGCTACACAGTCAAGCCACATGAATATTCTTCCTTTTTAGTTGTGGCATGAGGGAAATGATTCATATCACTAGACTGCATGTGATGGAGCGTCACATGCCTTGATGTGAGGCTACGTCACATAACAGCCCTATCCTAACAGATCTGTGCACTAAACCCACTGATGCACATGCTTATTTACACTACAAGTCTAGCCACCACCACAACCACTGCAAAAGGAATTTACCCTACAGCCAGTTTTTGAGAATCAGACGTATATGCTCCAAGCCAGAAGATTTCATTACCCACTCCGAGCAAATGTTGACATTTCTCAGACTAAGAGGCCACAAACCCCAAACTCTATGCACTGTTCTTGAAAAGGCAAAACAGACACCCAGACATGATGCTCTTACATACAAACCTAAGCTGTCCAACCCTAGAACACCCGTTATTGTCACTCATAACCCTAGCAGTTCCCCTCTCCATCAAGGGTTTAAAGAATTTAAAGACAATTTTCACCAGTGACAAACTTAAACAGGCCATACCTCAACCACCAATCCTAGGAGAAAGAAACAGCCATACTCTCAAAGACTTGCTTATGCCCTCAGCCCTCCCCATCAAACAAAATCCTAAAGACCTCAATGTTTTTTTTTTTTTTTTTTTTTCAATGTTCCAACAAATGTATTATTTGTAGAGAGCACGCCAAGGAATCCACCAATTTCATTAGCCACCAGAGCAAAGAAACATTGACTGTCAAGCCAATAGCATCATTTTTCTCAAGTTCTACGAACTCTGTCAGAATTTTCAATGCACTGGTGAAACAAAAAATTCACTGTGAAAACGTTTCTGTCTGCATAGATCTCACATGAAGAATAACATTGGGACTCTAGTCACGCAACATTTCAACCTGCCCAACCACACCCTGGCCAACATGAAACGCGTTTTTTTGTTTTGTGTGTGTGTGTGTGTGTGTGTGTTGTGTTTTTTCAGACAGCCACACGCACAGAATTTGTAGGGAAAAATTCTGGATAGGAAAATTGAAAACTCTCCATCCTTTTGGACCCACCTCACTAGAATAACTATTCATGTTCTACGCCGCTAGACTCATTTTACCTCCCCCACCAACTCCCCGCCTCCCCCCCCCCCCCCCCCCGCCCCCTCCCTAAACTCACAAATGTGCGTCACGTGCGCACACTTCTACATACGCTTTACTCAGCCCCACTTCCTCATACTCCAGCGTCTCTTTGCTCCCCTTCCATCTGAAGATTTGCCTGATACGCGAAATCGTTTATAGCTTCTTGTTTCAAGATAGTGAATTTTATTCACTTTCTTTTATGAATGTATAAATGTCATGTGAATCGCCTGCCAGTCAACTCACCACCGATGAAGGCATTAAAGCCGAAAATTTATGGGAATTTTTTTTTTTCTTGTTTGTTTGTTATGGTTTTTTAAACTCTGTTATATTATATATATATATATATTGCTGTCTTGAGCTCCGCACCCTGTAGAACTGACTGAAATAGAAACCAGAAACGGTAAAATACCGTTAAAAACGGTAAAATACATATAAATCTTGGTCAGATTCCTGTATTTCGAAACCTGGTTGTTTCTTCTTAGTGAACGCGAAAAGAGGTAATTTAATTCCTCTGTCCTTTCGGTTTTAAGAACAATGTTATCCACGAAAAAGCTGGTGTGCAATACCGTAGTATGTTTGTTCAGTTTTCAAAAAAAAAAAATAAATAAATAAATAAATAAAACCAAAGGTGCCACCTGAGAAGAAAACAAAATTCATGAAAGAGCAATCCAAGCCACATTTTCTTGTGAAAAGTAGAAAATATAAAAAGATAACCTCTTAGACACAAGTGCTGAGGGCCAGTTCTTGGAATGAATCTGCAAGGGAATAGATTACAATAACTGATTAATTTCAAGGATAAGTAACCGAGCACCATTCCAGCAACTTACAGAGCAGCTTGGTGTGTGCTTATCTCCCTTTATTTCGTCAATCTAAAACATAATAGCAGGCTTTGTTTATGTTTTTTTTTTTTTTTTTTTTTTTGCAGTCACTGCAACCCCAAGCTGTAAGTTGCTGGAATGATGTCTCATTATTTATCCTTTGAATTTATTGGTTCATTGTGCGCGCGCGCGCGCACACACACACACACACACACACACACACACACACACACACACACACACACACACACACACACACACACACACACACACACACACACACACACACACACACACACACACACACACACACACACACACACACACACACACACACACACACACATATGTATGTGTGTGTGTGTGTGTGTGTGTGTGTGTGTGTGTGTGTGTGTGTGTGTGTGTGTGTGCGTGCGTGCGTGTGTGTGTGTGTGTGTGTGTGTGTGTGTGTGTGTGTGTGTGTGTGTGTGTGTGTGTGTGTGTGTGTGTGTGCATGCGCACCTACATCTATATCTATATCTGTCTAGATAGATAGATAGATAGATAGATAGATAGATAGATAGATAGATAGATAGATAGATAGATAGATACATACATACATACATACATACATACATACATACATTCATTCATACATGCATATATCATACATATATACATACATAGGTACATATATATATATAGATAGATAGATAGATAGACAAGTTAAACATTGTAAGTGGCCACGATGTGTCAGAGAAACTGAGATTTCAAGTCAGGTTTTTTGTTTGTTTGTTTGTTTGCATGCTTGTTTGTTTGTTTGTTTGTTTTTGTCTATAGCTTGCATGTGATTGGTCTGTGTAGAGGAAGAAATAACGACGAATGAAATGAGAACTCGGTAAATAAGTAAGTAGTTAAATAAATGAATAAAACAAACAAACAAACAAACAGACAACTAAAATTAGACAGTAATATTTGTAATGACAGAATTTCAGCACTTCAAGAAAGTATTACAAAATTGTTTTGATGCTGGCCGATACTAGCGCTTTTTCAAATATGACCAACAGCTTATCATACCTGGTAATTGGATACAGATTCTAAAACAAAATCAAGAAAACTAAAGAAACAAAACAAAAATAGCTCCAGTTAAGATATACCATAGAATTCTGGTAACAAAAGTGTTTGAAAAGTCCATACATTATTGATAACAACTGTAGTTTTTGTAACAGAGAGAAATATTAATTCAAGGTCTGGCCATAGGAATACGAGTTTACATGTACTCTTTGGGAGTATTTTGAAAGAATTCCGAACATTGAATGTTCATACAGCGAGCGACTGTCCATCAGTGTGGGGAAGTTATTCTATCTGGCACTGACGAGAAACTAAAAACCAATGCAAAGTTAGATCTGATAATTCTAAATGTTCTATCTTTCAAAATGTGAACTTTACAAAACAAAACCTAACCTATTTGAAGGATTTGGGCTATGAATATGAAATAGGGAAATATAAGTCCTTGATGGAGATTAATTACGCGAGCTACCAAAAAACGGTCTCCATTTATTAAACCACTGGGGGTTAATGTTCATTTACACACTGTATTTTTCTTTCGTATCTATTTACACGTCGTACGCGATCTTGGAACCTGTGGGATAATAAGATTCAACTTGTTGTCTTCAAATGTCATGATGACTTGATGGATTCGAGATGATAAGGTACGTAACGTGTTTCGCAACTTTGTATATTTGTGTACACTGTTCGTGTTATGCGTGCCTATTAAAAACAACAATCTCTTCTTTGAGCCCCAGACCCTGTTTATGACTGCTTTTTTGACCAAAAGTATCTGCAAGAAATTTCATGATCACACCAATTCTATTCCACATTTGAGAACTCATATCCTTCCCCATTTCAACAATGCAGGCTTCTGATTCGACCGTGAGTGATTCGACCAAATTTCCTGATGAACCAACATGGATTCTCCTCATCGCTGATATCGCTTTGATCAGGCTCATATCACAAAAGACTCCAGCAACTCGAGTCTACAAGAGTTTTCAGGCTCGAACTTTGTAATAGGTTTTCAGCTTCCGATGAATATTTACCGATGGCAGCAAATCTGAAAAGGAGGCTGTTTCTGTTGCACTTTGTGCAACACCTTCTCAGAGATGTTCTAGACACATCCCCACTGACATTTCCATTTACACTGCTCAGCTGATAGCATTAACCTTGGCTCTTGCAATGGTTTCTAAATGAACTCACAAAGACTTTCTCATTCTGTCTAACTCCCGTTCTGCTTGGGGGGCCATTGCTGTCCGGAACCTCAAGTCCCTTAACTGAAATTGTTCCAGCAGTAAACTAAATTGAAACCGGATATCTTTTGCTTAGCTCCCCTCTCGTATCGGTATCTGAGACAGTTGCAGTTTGCAGTTCAATGTAGCAGACGACCTGTACATTTAGACAGAATTTCGAGGCAAATAAGTGGTAGACCAACTTTTAAGAATGCCACAGTTCAAAAGGTGAACAGATTCTCAATGCCTCACACTGACCTTAAACCCGAAGCCCCAGCTTATGTCAAGAACCTATGGCAAAGGGGAATGTAACTTGCAAAGGGATAACAAACTTTTCTTTTCAAACCCTTCCAAACCTATGCAACATGTTATTCAAAAGTGCTGGGAATGACATGATGTCAGACATGAACACTTTATAGCAAACTCTGAAAAATCTTAATTCAGAGATATTCCATCTTATGTGGTTTTCCAGTTTATAAAAGCGATCAAACATTTTTTGTTTGAACAAGGTTGTGGGGAAGATAGATTTTAACGATATTTTGGCGTGTTTATAGAATTTTTTTCTTCAATGAAGTGTATGTGTTTCTCATGACCTATTTGGAGAGGTGATATCTACGAGATGACTGCCGTGAAATGGGGTCTTACATGGTCAGCTCTGGTATGCAGTACATTTTCACATATGCACACACACACACACACACACACACACACACACACACACACACACACACACACACACACACACACACACACACACACACACACACACACACACACACACACACACACACACACACACACACATAAACACGCTCGCGCGTGCGTGCACTCTAGCACGCACGCCACGCGCACGTCAGCGAGCATGCACACACGCGTATACGCACACACGTGTAAGTATACATATCTGTAATGCACAGAAGCAGTATTTAAGGGGGCAGTTCTAGAAATTGAAATTGACAAAAAAAAAAACACGTTTTCTTGAAATACTTCAAACAATAGTACTGAAACAAAACAATCTTTAAACTATATATTTTCATATGCAGTTTAACTTTTTCGTTTATTCCAAGTAGTTTGGAATAAGAGCCTTCCAACGTAGGTGGATGTGTGCCCAAAAATAACACTTTCGACGAAGATTTTCTGGCAATTTTGACTCGCAACACAGCTGTCGAAAATACGAAAGCTACTCCCTCGCTAACAGCAGATAATAACGCCTCCCTATAGTGACGTCATCCGCTATGTCTGCTCCCTGACTGGTAGCGTGCGTTGTGGATTTTAGCACTATTTTCGATCGATTTTCTTGTTCTACAAGCCACGAACACGCCTTCAGACCCCAAGGGATATGGAAAGCGCAGGAAAACGCGCTGATTTTGTGGAAACCAACACAAAAAAGGCAAAAGGGACTGCAGAGAGTCAGAAAATGAGTGTGAAGTGAGTGTCGAGTCAGTGGAGGAAGACTTTGTTCGTGTGGACACTTCTATTGACAGCCAGCCTGGCTCTTCAGGATCCAAGAGATCGACAAGTGCCACGCCCACTCGGTCAGAGATCAAACTTTTCAACAGGTACTGTAAAGCAGATCAGTCATCAAGTTCTAGTTTTGACAGTGAAGATGATGATGATACCATTGATGATGGTATTGAGATAAATGAAAAAGTAGAAGGGAACAGAATCATTGATGTAGGGATTTTAGATCAAAACATTTTTGCCCAATTTTTACGCAGTTTGAAGAAAGGGATGAAGGGCAGGGCACTAGCTGATGGGAAAAAATAGGAGGGAAGGGTAGGCTGACAGATGAGGCAATCAATAAAATCCAAATCTACTATGGAATTGCAATCAGAGCACACAAGCATGACCTAAACAAGATGAGAGAAGCTATCTGGGCCATTTTCTTCCACAAGCTCTCGTCTGATGAGCTTGATGACATGGGCAGACACAGACACTACCACAACATGTGTTCCATTACATGGTGCACATTCAAACAAGCAGAAGCAAACAACACTCTAGATCATACAGGCACAAAAACAATCTACCACATGCAGTCATGGAAGCCATCAGGCCAGTGTTCGAGGATCTAGCAAAGACTGAGTTATTACAGAAGTGTTTAGAAGGCTATACACAGAATGCTAATGAGAGTATCAACAGTGTGATCTGGAAATACAGCCCCAAAACAAAACACAATGGCCTGACAGTTGTCAACACTGCAGTAGCTATTGCTGTGTGTGTTTTCAATGATGGTGCCAACACTCTTGGGGCACATCCTGGAGAAGCTAGGCCTGTCTGTGGGTTTGTTTACCGAGCGATTCCTTCACGCTAAAGACACGAGCCACATTCTGACAGCACAGCGCAGGGCCCCTATGGCTACCAAGGAGTACAGAAGGAAGAAGAGGCTTCAGAGGCTAGGCAGAGAAGAACTAGCAGAACTGGAGGGGTTTCCATACCAGGCAGGCTGCTATTGACCTCACAAATGTATGTTGCAACCTATTTTTATCAACGACATTTTTCGCCGAAAAGTGACATTTTCTTCAACATTGGTAATCATATCTCTGTTATATTCCAAGCTAGAGCTATGAAATTTTGTGTGCCATTTCTACATATAAAAAAGCTGATTGTGAACCTCATTCAGGGTTATACCTGTGATAACTTAGATTTTATGATACTTTAATTTGTGTTATATTTTGACAAATTGTAGCATTTTTTAAAAAAGTGTGAAACTCAGAAAGTTACCGTAGAAATGATGTATTGGAGGTTCATAATCCAGGTAAACTACTTTTACAGCTACATGCAAAAAATTATACCTCTAGCTGAACTCAGAGCTGAATAAAATGGGTCAGAGTAGTATGTTACTATAAATAGAATGCAGTAGCTATAGAAATGGTCTTTGACTAATTACACAATCAAGAAATGATAAAACATAAAACCAAGAATTTTCTATAAAAGATCAATGTTGCTTTCAGTATAGTGACCAATTTTTATTGAAATCTGATGAAAACTACTTCAGATATAAAAATCAAACTAAAATTGCTCTATGCTAAGTAGTACTGCCCCCTTAAACACACTGTTGGTCTGTAAGCACGTGAACATTAGCTTCCAGCCATGTCAGCATTTTAGCTTTTTCTCGGATTTGCTTCTTCTTTCTGCCCATGTATTATACGTATACATAAAAGGATTGATAGCAGAGTTTAAAGGAAGAACGAATATTGCCAGGGCGACATTGACTTCTCCAGGGATTGGTACATCAGCCAGTGACAACATCCCACACAATCCAATGGGGAACCAACACATGAAATCTGTAACAGCAATATTGATCAGCCGCCGGGCAATAGTTAGATCCTGTGACACTTTCGTGGAGTTCGTGTTCAATGAATTACGCTTTACTGACCAGAAGATAAGGATTTGACCTGAAGAGATTAGCAAGAATAAGGTGAAATTAAATACGATCAAGACACTGACAGAATACAGTTTTCCTTTGAATTCCTGTCTTGTAACAGGCAGTGGAATGCATATACCTGACTGACTGTAGAACTCCCAGTGTCTTGTCATTGGCAGTAAAGGGAACACAGCTAATAGCCAACCAACCAACCAAGTCAAGACACAAGCTACAAGTGATGATGTTTTCTCAAATCGCAGAGTGCTGAATGGAAAGTGAAGAACAATGAAGCGATCCAGCGTGATAAGCCAGATCATCAGTGCAGACACCTCACTCGACAGTAGAGAGAGAAAAAGCCAGCTACATGACACGTCACACTGTTCTTCCATGTGTCGTCACAGTGGAGGTATTTACCTCTGAGCCTGTCATCAGCAGCTCCAATAATGGCAATGTACACTCCCATCAGGAAATCTGCTGCGGTTAGTGCGATGACAAAGACACTGAAGCCAGTTAGAGAGCTTCTTTTCATGACAGGCAAACGTATACAGAAGGAGAATAAGTTGCCAGACAGAGATAAAGAAGCAATCATCCATAAAAACGCACGGTACGTCCACGACAGGAGTAAATCTTCACACGAGGAAATCTCGTCTTTAGGGGCGCAGCACGAACCGCTATCAAAGTCAGGAGGCAAAAAGTCATCACAACAGAGTTTATAATTTCCCGTGTGTATGACAACTAAATGCTGAAGATGTGCGAAAATATCAGCTGGAAAAGTTTTAACGGGACTGCCGTCCATGTACAGTTCAGCCAGGAGAGGTAAAGACTGAAAACTGCTGAGAAAAATACTAACGGAAGTGAAAGTCAGGTTCAGTTTCCGTATTTGAGGAAAGGATGAGAAGACTTGAGCGTCAACCGAGGTGAGTGGGGTATGTGACAGGTCTATGGTTGTCAGTCTGTTTTTGCTGGACAGCAGAAGACCTGACCCTAACCAGAGAAGTGAGAGGATTCCTAGATAGCGTCAATGTTTGCAGATTTTCCAAACCAAGAAAAGATGCTAACCTGACTTGCTTCAGCTGGTTGTTGCTAAGGTCTAAACACTTTTAGATTTAACAATGTCATGTTAGACACGTGATTTATTGAACAGTGTGCAAAGTTGAATGAATAAGATATCTGTTGTGGCAGATATCAGAGGGCGTCATGCCAGACCCTGTTGCATCCAGGTAACGGAGCTGAGGGAATTGTATTGGATGAAATGCCTTATCACATTTCAGTGCGTGGCCTTGACATTGACAATTTAAAGGACATGTCACATCGCACAGTAATTCATCATCATGCATTAGGCAGTGAGACCAGCCGTCACATAAATGATCACTATGCAAACAAATTCTAGAAACTTCTGCATCGAAAAAATCCTGGACATTTCAGTTCCTCGCATCTCTCTTCATCCTGGTGGTCAATACAGTCGTACATTCCATTGCACCGTGTATAAACAGGCAGACAGTCATTGAAGTGTCCAGGACAACGATAATGGGTGTCAGGACAGGACTGGTTGGAAGCCATTGGAGTTGCAGTGGACAGACCCTTGGTGTCAAAATCGATCAGGGCAGGGGATGGGAAATATGGCTGAGGTCTGTACAATGTCCTCACATCACGACAGTTCTTTTCATCAGATTCATCCCAACAGTTAAACAGCAGGTCACATACGCTGTCAAAAGATAAGCACTGACCATTGGAACACGTGAATTGGTTTACACAAGGTAAATGATAACAGATGATTCATCGCTCTTATCCTGGCACTCGTTCACAAAGTTACAGACCAGATTGATTGATAACGTGAGGTGGTTATCACTGCATTTGAACGAGAGAATTGTATTGACATCGTGATTTAATGAGTCAGAGCTGGGTGATCCATAAGCAAAACTGCAATTTATTTCAGCTTGACAACCATCTTTATAGGCATCAGAGCACAGAGGAAAAATGTGTGTGTGATATCACCACCATGGCAAGTAACCATAAATTGTTGCTTTGCTGACGTGCCAGTGATGGAAATCATATTTGAATGATAAGAGTTCAGATCATGTGCACTTTTAACGAACGTACACATCGCACCAACATTATACAAGTAAGAAGTACACGACCGCCATGCTTCGAAGAAAGCTTCTCTGTGTGACCATTTCAAAGTCAGACATATCTTTATTGGAGTATGCCTTATGTTTCGAAACGTGTCTAAAGTATGATAGATAACAGTTTTGTCTTCACTTAAAATAATATGCCCATACATAGATTGCAATGGCGTGTTCAAAATGAATAAACCAACCACATAGCGAACGTGATGTGTGGCTAGTGGTTTTAAAACTGGAAGCACCAAACTCCAGTCAGTCATGCAAGCTGCAAATGTCAACTTAGCTCCCAGTGAAACGCAGTGCTTGCTAGCTATTTTTAGCGTCTTGTTTACAATTTATATTGAAAGATACGTTCATTGTATTTGCAAAAGTTAAACGGCCTGTGCATGATCCCCCCAAAGTGCTAAAGTTAAGGTTCTGAATCAGCGAATCTGTATTTTCGGAACATTTTTCAGGACACACACACACACACACACACACACACACACCCCTTGGTCCAGTATATGTTAAAGTTGTAGATGAAGCCTGGAGTCGAGTAAAAACACCTGTTTGCAGGTGAATTTAGTGGGGCTGCCAGGAAGCCACCAAATGGACTCTACTGTTCTGTTAACGTATCTCTATCACACACACACACACACACACACACACACACACACACACACACACACACCTGGAATACAAAATTACCATGGGGAGTAGCAAAGAAACTGTAGCCAACTGTTAATAGAGATATGAATTAATACCACCAGCCATGGTTTTTGATGGTCCGTGACATGGATTTCCTGGTGTTGGGTCGTGGTTTCGATTACCATTGAAGCCATTTTTAATGTGGGAGTTTTTCTGACCTGATCAGCTCCTTCTCAGAGTGGAGTTTGCTCTGGGATCAGCTGGTAACACTAATACCACACAGTGGAGTTTGCTCTGTGATCAGCTGGTAACTACTGATACCACACAGTGGAGTTTGCTCTGGGATCAGCTGGTAACACTAATACCACACAGTGGAGTTTGCTCTGGGATCAGCTGGTAACTACTGATACCACACAGTGGAGTTTGCTCTGGGATCAGCTGATAATACTGATACCACACAGTGGAGTTTGCTCTGGGATCAGCTGTAACACTGATACCACACAGTGGAGTTTGCTCTGGGATCAGCTGGTAACACTGATACCACACAGTGGAGTTTGCTCTGGGATCAGCTGGTAACACTGATACCACACAGTGGAGTTTGCTCTGGGATCAGCTGGTAACTACTGATACCACACAGTGGAGTTTGCTCTGGGATCAGCTGGTAACACTGACACCACACAGTGGAGTTTCTTTCACTTATCAGAGAGCTCTGTGGGCTTCCTTGCCCTGCTGTCAGTGACCTCAGTTTGGAGCTGTCTCACGTCTGTGCTTTGGTAGAGTTCGTGTTGAGGTCACTGGTACTCGAAAGCTCATGAAGTCAATCGATGCACGGACATGGTGGCGCCCCCTAGATGTGTGATAATGAAATTAATGGAGACTGTTGTTGGATGGATGTAAGGGGGCCTTCATGCTGGCTCCATAACTAAGAAACTACTGTCATCAGCAGTGAGCTCCGCGAGTGGAATTCTGCGTATGTTTGGTCAGAGCAGGCCCCACTGAACCCCACTGAAATGACACGGTAACAGTGTGGTATCTCAACCGGTGGGTTGTCTTACGACCACTTGGCATTCCTGCCTGTGAGCTGCTGATGCCGTGCCTTGGCCGGACAAGTCAGGCTGTGAGTGTGGATGGAGAGTGACAATGAAAACAGCCGCATGTAGATGGGGAAACTGAACTATAAACATAGAAGGTGCACTAGGCGCTGACTCGTAGCACACCACAAGAGGGATTAACATTGAAGACATTGATACTGTGCAGATGGGGAAGGTAAGGAAGATTAAAAGAGACCGTTACAGTTCTTTTAGCTTCTGGGGCTGTGAGACTTTGACCACGATCCCTATAAGAGGCAAAATAAGAGAGAGAGAGAGAGAGAGAGAGAGAGAGAGAGAGAGAGAGAGCTGTGGTGTGTGTGTGTGTGTGTGTGTGTGTGAGAGAGAGAGAGAGAGAGAGAGAGAGAGAGAGAGAGAGAGAGAGAGGAGAGAGAGAGAGAGAGAGAGAGAATGCCTTTCGTCCATTATGAGATCATATTAGTATCCAAGAATAACTTTTCAAAGATGAACTCTAGTGATTTCCAATAATTTATTGAAAACAGCACGTCGTGTTGCCATGGTACGGCCTTCGTCTCGTGAAAGTGTGTCGCGTAAATGCAATACGTCACCAAAAAATGTGTGAGGAACGTTTTTTGCTTACCTGTTTAAACCTACACACACAAACATAAAACTGTGGTTGTCCGAATTCTGACATTAACAACATTATAAAAGTCTAAATAAAGGTAAGTATACGATCGCTGTTCAATGATTTTGTTTTGAGTATTCCAGTCATAGAGGTGTTCAAGAAACTAGGTTTAGATCTACAGCGTGTCTTCCTTCTAGGCTTGTGAAGAATTACTTACTACTTAATCCTCTTCATCCCGCAACCCGAGACATAAAGCGCCAACAAGCTCCCTCCAGCCCTCTCTGTCCTGGGCAAGCCAGCTCAGTTCATTCCAGGTCTTCCTGCCTCTCTCATCTCCCCTCCACTGTCCTCCTCCAGGTGCCGAGTGGTCTGCCTCGCTTCCTCTTCCCCGGTGGTGCCCATCTCAGCGCAGTATGAGGGAGTCTGGTCTTGCCCATCCGAAGGATGTGTCCCAGCCACCTCCACCGCCGCTACTTCACCTCGGCCACAATGTTGTTTATGCTGGTGCGCCTTGACACTTCCCTGTTGGTGACACGCTGCTGCCAGTGAAGTTTCAGGATTCGGCGAAAGACACCTTCCTTCGAAACCTCTGAGCCTGCTCTCAATCTTCTTGTTGGTTCTCCATGTCTCTGAGGCGTATAGGGGTACTGAGCGTACGTTGGGACTGTAGATCTTCAACTTGGTTTTGGTTGCAGGACAATTGACTTCCAGATGTTTTTCAACCTGCTGAATGCCCGAGCTGCGAGCCCTATCCTGGTTGAGATCTCCTGCTCGATGTTGCTATCGGCCGAGATGTAGTTGCCGAGGTACTTGAAGTGTTCCACCTCCTCTAGAGCTGAGCCTCGCACACTGGTCTTCTCTGCGCTCTTCGTCTTCACCTTCATGATCTTGGTCTTGTTGGGGTGAATCTTGAGTCCCACACTGCTGGCTATTACGTCCATTCTTGATGTTTTTTTTTCCCTGGATGTCTTTCTGGGCGTGCGACAGCAGTGCAATATCGTCGACGAAGTCGCAGTCTTCAAGCCTGGCTGTCAGTCCCCATACAAGCCCTCTCGCCCTATCGCTGGTGGCCTTCCTCTTCACCCAGTCAATGACGACAAGGAAAATTGTCGGCGAGATCACGCAGCCTTGCCTGACCCCGGTCCGGACGTGGAACCAATCGCTCTGCTGTCCATCATGTCGCACACAGCACTGGTTGTCTGCGTAACATGTCCTGTAAGATGTTGATGACTTTAAGAGGAAACCTGTAGGCTTCCAAGATCTTCCACAGCGAAGGATGATGAATGCTATCGAAAGCCTTTTGGAAATCAATATAGTTGATGTACAATGATGAATTCCATTCGATGGACTGTTCCACAATTGTTTGTAAGACAAAGATCTGGTCTGTGCAACTTCTCCCGCTTCTAAACCCTGCCTGTTCTTCTCGTAGGGTTATCTCAATGGCTTGCCTCATGCGCTGTAGAAGGACACGGCAGAGATCTTCCCTGGGATGGAGAGCAAGTTGATACCCCGCCAGTTGTCGCATTCAGAGAGGTCGCCCTTCTTGGGGAGCTTCACTATGATGCCTTTCTTCCATGTGTCCGGAACTTTCTCCTCTTCCCATACCTTGTTGAATAGTTTCACTAAAGCCTTTGCGCTCGTTTTGGGGTCTGCCTTCAGCATGTCTGCCGTGATTCTGTCTTCACCTGGTGCCCTGTTGCCCTTTGTCTGCCTGATAGCCTCCACAATTTCCTGTTGGGTAATGCGTCCACGTCTCATCTCTAAGTTGAAACCCATGTCTTCGACGGTGGCTTCCTCATCTGGGTCTGGTCTATTTAATATCTCTTGTGAAGAATGAAGTATGATGTTGTGAAGCAAAAAGATTTAAAGGCAACAGCAATGTAATATGTAGAATTAGCGCTCCAACTTCATAGAGTTGGGAGTAAACGACTTTCAAATGAAGTCTCTATACCTGCCAACATTTCCTCGTTGACACTGTTTAAATGTTTTTGGTGTGAATATGTGTAGGCCTAGTGAAAATCAGCTCTTTGATCGTTTCCACTTAAGGCACAAAAGCGATCCACCATATAGCATATTTCTGCCTGTAATGAATTAAAAAAATTCTTGGATACAGCGCCAGTAGCATAATCGAAAGAACTGTCATCCAGACCATTCCACTCAATTTTATCGTGGATGTTCACAACTGACACAAGATACCTTTGAACTAGGTCAATGTAGAGATTTCAGCGCAGACAAAGACGTTTTCTGTTGAAGTCATCTACGTCCTACCATCTGCAATTGGAGAGACTACCCAGCACGGTGCTTATGTTGCGTTATTGTTTGTCTCTTTTTCCTTTCCTTCAGTAACACGTATTTCTCAACACGACCAGACAAAAGGCAAGTGCTAAAGATCTTTTCTCTCTCTCTCTCTCCTCTCTCTCAATCTCCTCTCTCTCCTCTCTCTCTCTCTCTCTCTCTCTGTGTGTGTGTGTGTGTGTGTGTGTGTGTGTGTGTGTGTGTGTGTGACTGAATACCCTTGGTGACACATTACACTGTGACCAATAGTGAATTTTCAAAGTAAAAAACTCTCTTAACACTTGGTGAATTCAGACAGCCCCACAAGTGACATCGCAGTTTTCTTTTCTATGGCGCTAGGTGTAATTAGGTAAGGCAGAGCTTCTTCTTTATGTCTTGAACAACACAACAACGTTCACAGAATGAACCCTCTTCTTTTTGCTGTCCCATCATCTCTGTGCCACCTCAATGGCATTGCACCCACGCCGTTCATTTGGACCCCACTAGTCCACAGCACACAGCCCCGCCTGACCCACCCAGCCACAGCACCAGTAATCCACAGCCACACCCCTGCCTCACGCACCCAGCCACGGCACCAAGTAATCCACATCCACACCCGAGCCTGACCCACCCAGCCACGGCACCAGTAATCCACAGCCACAGCCCGGCCTGACCCACCCAGCCACCAGCACCAGTAATCCACAGCCACATTCCTGCCTCACCCACCCTGCCATGGCACCGTAACCCGCAGCTACAGCCCAGCCTGACCCACCCAGCCACAGTACCAGTAATCCACAGCCACACCCCTGCCTCACCCACCCAGCCATGGCACCAGTAATCCATGGGAGCTGTTCATGTCAAGTTGTCACATGGCAACCCACCGGAGGAGACACCTGCACTGTTGCCGAGTCACTTCAGCGGTGTTCAGTGGTGCCTGCCCTGACCCAACATATACAGGACAACCTACTAAGGGCCCTACTGATGGAATGACTACTTGATTGCAGAGTCAAAGTGAGTGAACTCTGACTCTGAAAAACACTATCAATCCGTCCAACGACAGCCCCCATGAATGTGCTGATACCAGTAACACTGACAGAATCAAACCAAGGCCATAGATGTGGCAAGGACATTGAAACTGAGGTCACCATGAAAACATGACATGAAGGCCCACAGAATTTGAGGCATTTTTTTTTTTCGTGCTGATCGAGTAGTCTAAGCATGATGAAGATGATGCCACAGATTTCAATTTGCCTGAGACTGCATGACAGGGCTGTACTCAATGCTACTGTCATAATATATCCCAATGTCAACCAGGCCTGAGATGAACACGCTCAGAGAAGCATCCCTTAAGTGGATAAAACTTGACTGTATGATGGCAGTCTTTCCAACTGAACCTATAGCAAACCCAGCTCTGATTAGAGCTGGTCGCAGCAAAACAGTCCCACAATATATATTGCTCTGATGGGAATCGAACTGACGATCTGGCAGTATGTGATGGTATCCAGTTGGCTAAGACAGCTCGTAAATCAACCCTATTTTGTAGTTTAACAACTTGCAGATGCTTTTTTCAACAAAATATTGCCAATCTTGACAGCAGATTTTTAATAATCAGAAAGATCAATTGCAGAATTAGAGTGCGTGGACTGATTTGACTCACAGTAACCTCAGTCGATCATACTAAACTACCGACTCATATATTCAACAAACTCTTAGTAATGTCAATCTTTGGCTGATGCTTCTTATCCCTGATCTTACTCATCATAGCTTGATCAGAAACGAAACCAGTGTTTCATTTTACAGCTTGTCAAACACTTATTTGTCCCGTCAAGCTGATATGCATTTGCACAAACCCTGTCACTTTCCAGAATACTTAGCGGTTTCATTCCTACTTTTCTACGAACCAGTACTTCCCTCTTGTTCCTAGATTCTTATAATACGAGTATCCCCTTCATTCATTTCCTGGATTTATAGAGAAAAATAAAGAAGTAAAGTAAGAACTGCCACGTATGCAGTAGCAAACCGGCCAGAATAGAGCGGTGACCATCTTTCCCACTCTATAGGGGCCGTCTGGCATCCATTTCCATTCATAAACACTGCCGCGCGAGCGACCTGGTCGTGACGTGTACCGATGACGCGACTCGCGCGAAGTTCAGAGCGCTTACTTACCCGCGAGAACCGATTCTTTCCGGGCTGCAGGAAAGGAAAGGAGGGATTTGTTGTGCTGCCCATTTTTTCTGGACTGCATGAAGAAAGGATAGATAGGAGTTCTGCAAACCGAAAACCAGGTTGCAGGGATGAAAGATGAAAGTACCATCCTGCCAATCAATATACAGTAGTAAAGAAAATCTTGTGTGTGTGTGTGTGTTTGTGTGTGTGTGTGTGTGTGTGTGTGGTGTGTGCATCCTTTTCAAATATGGGTTTGTCTCTGATTTTCAACAAACAAAAAAAATGTTGATTGTTACCGGAATAAAAAAAATCAACTACCTCGGTTATAAAAGGACGTGTTTGTTTGTCATAAACAAACAAAATAATCTATCATTTTTTCATAATGTATAATAGTTAGACCTTATACCATGGCTGAAATTATTCATCTATGCACACAAGAGAGGACGGAGCTTCATCATACTAGAATGTGAGAACATACTATTACGACAACTCAAGGGCTTTCCCCTGAATTGGACAGATGTTGGAAGCTACGTCCATAGCCAACGAGTGTGGTTGATGCCAATTCACGCGCCTTTCCCGTCAAGCTGATATGCATTTGCACAAACCCAGTCAAAGCAGGTGTTGGATGAAACTGACTGTGGAAACAGAAAAAAAAGTGGTAGCTTCTACCGCAGTGGATTGTGTCCACATAAATCACAAACACACACACAACACACCACACACCACACACAACGCCAGAACACACACACTGAAGAGGGAGAGCCTAGAGAGAGAGAGAGAGAGAGAGAGCAGAGAGAGAGAGAGAGAGAGATTGTATATGTATACTAGGCACCCCGAAGTTAGTATGTGTTCGTGTGTGTATGGTGTGTTGTGTGTGTGTTTGTTGTGTGTGTTGTGTGTGTGTGTGTGGGTGTGTTGTATTTGCGCATGTGCGTGACATAGAGAGCAGAAGAGAGGAAGAGAGAGAGAGAGGAAGAAGCAGGAGAGAGAGGAGAGAGAGACGATGAGTTTGACTCTTTTATTTATTAGTCACACGGTGCGCCATTCTTTGCGCACTTCAGTGTGTCAGCGTTCTTCGTGTGCGTGTCGTGCGTGTGTTTTTTGTGTGTGTGGTGTGTGTGTGTGTGTGTGGTGTGTGTGTGTGTGTGTGTAGTTGTCGTGTGTGTGTGGTTTGTGTGTGCGTGTGTGGTGCGTCGAGTGCCATTCTGCGTTTCTGTGTGTGTGTGTGTGTGTGTGTGTGTGTGTGTGTGTTGTGTAGTGTGTGTGTTTGTTTTCCCAGCTCAGATAGTTTTCATTCATTTTATTGTCTTATTTTCATGAATTTGCACTGATGAAGTGACAGCCATCATCGTCCTAATGTGCCTTGGTTTGTTAGAAACACAATGGAATGGACTTTATATTTTACATGTTCTCTCTCTCCTCTCTCCCGCGTCCTCCTTCTCCAACTCTCATCTTCACTCTCTCCCTCTCTCCCCCTCTCTCCGTCTCTCTCTTCTCTCTCCTCTGGGGTGGTGTGTGTGTGTGTGTGTGGTGTTGTGTGTGTGTGGTGTGTGAGAGAGAGAGAGAGAGGAAAAGCAAGAGATAGAGAGATGAGAGAGAGAGGGAAGAGAAGATGTGAGTTCACATATTGTAGGTATAAAACAGAAGTAGAGACTCTGAAATTATTGCACATGTAATGCGGTGACAGTATCTCCCACTTGGCAAAACCACCTTTTTTGACTAAACTTAACGAACTTGTTATAAAGCAACCAGGCTCAGGGTCTTATCTCAAATCCTGATCCTCTCTCTTGACAAAAAGCAAAAAACGGTGTACTCCATAGTGTGCTATTAGCCCCAAGTCTCATTGTGAATACGATGAATGTTCTGAATCGTAAATTTGGTACCACGGTTCGTTCAATAATCGCATACAGTGTCCTCTAATTCGGAAAATGGTCATAAAGCAAAGTTAGAGAGTGTGGTTTTTTATTCGTCATTTTTATCAAGTCATTATCAGTTATCATGATATTTGTCACTTGTCTATTTCACGTTTCTTTATCAGCAGACTTTTAGGCCGAAAACTTGCAGCTTTGGGGAATCACATTTCTAGACCCTACCATGAATCCTAGAAAGATGTACAATGGCATACTATGCATTCGGTATTAAACACACACACACACACACACACACACACACACACACACACACACACATATATATATATATATATATATAATATTATATATATATATATATATATTATATATATATACTATATGTTGCTGTGTGTGTGTGTGTGTGTGTGTGTGCGTGTGTGTGTGTGTGTGTAAATAGAAAGATAGACAAGATAAATACTGCTCAAACAATTCAAGAGCCACCTGCATTTTTCATATGGTTAGATAACGCATCGTAGTGTATGGAATTCAAAGCATTTGTCCCTAATTTTTGCACTGAAGGTGTGACAAGTGCTTCAATGCAAAACTGGTTTTTGGCATGTGTTTCAGTTGAATCTAAGTCTAGTGGGTAAACGAGTTCACGGAGAAGAGAAACACTGAAATCACGAAAAACATGGTCGCGGTTTGCGAGCGCATAGCTGAGGCAGCAGAGTTGGGCTGACTGCAAACCACTTTGCTCGTGCAAGTCGGGCCTTTTACTGAACACATGGCAACCAGTTTTTGCTGACCAGTGGGTATAAAAAGCTGCTTTTGGGGTGTTTTTTTAACCATGCCACCAAGACAGAGATTAAATGACACGGACCCGGAAGGGCTGTTGCTTGGCTTCAAGAAGCTGTAGGCAGATCAGAGAAGTTGGGTCGTCGCCTTCAAGTGCATCATGCTGTCATCCAAGGCTTCATGACTGCTTCAACACCTCCAGTAGTACTGCTGAATGAAGACAGTCTGACCGGCCTAGGTCCACCACCAGACAGCACGACAGACTGCTGGTTCTGATGGCACTGAGACAAAGAACTGCCACTGCAAACAACCTCAGGTGACAACTGCATGCTGCAGCGAATGTCAACATTTCTGACCATACTGTTCAGTACCACCTGAGAGGATTTAACATCTGATCCAGACTTGCCAGCTGTTTGACCTGTGCTGATGGCGGCCTCACCGTAGGGCACAAATGACTTGGTACCAAGCTCATGTGGCCTGGATGAGGCAGCACTGGGCCCAGGTGATGTGTTTTCTGACGAGTGCTGTTTTGCGTATACGCGTCTGGATGCGCACTGGGGGACACTACCAAGAAGCCAATGTAATCGAATGGAACCAGTATGGTGGGGGGTCTATCATGGTGTGTGGGATAGTATAGGAACGAACTTCAGAATCCCCCTGTACCGAGTTAAAGGCAACCTACTCCGGTGTGGGGCACAGGGACAACATTTCTTCATTCTCTGGTCCTGCCTGCCCTGCGAGCCCTGGCTCTGACGCCATCCTACAGGACGACAATGGCCGTCTGCACCATGCCAGGGTGGTAAACGTCTTCTTGGAGGAGCAGCAGGTCAACCATCTCTCCACTGGCCAGCGTCCTCACCTGACCTTAACCCAATCAAGCTCGCCTGGGATGTCCTGGGGCGCCTGTTTTCATGAGACCCACCCTCCAGCAGTGAACTTGGGCCAGCTCTTCAACTTCTTGCAGTAGGAGTGGAACAACATCCCTCAGCTGACTCTCAGGTGGCTTGTGGACTCTATGAGACAGAGATGTCTAGCTTGTATCCACACTGATGGCGCATACTGAGTATTGACATCGATTGTCATTTGACTGGACTGTTCTGATTTCGGAAAATGAAGGTGTTCATCAATTAATCCCATGAAGTTGTTTTTGTGCAGCTGTTATTCATTTATTTTCCGATGTCATTGTATCATTTCAATTAAATGGTTTTGAAGAAGTTATTTTCTTTTTTCAGTTGAATTGCATGTGAATGCTTTCAACTGGCTCTCATATATATATATATATATTATATATATAATATCTATATATATATATATATATATATATATATATATATATATATATATGTATATATTCAGAAATACTGCTAAAACGCCTAAACGCCTAATAAAAAATCTTAAAGTGCTCAACACCCCTTGGGGAGCAACATCTGTTAAAAATAGAGATGATAAACTTCCTTTTATCATCCTATTTTAACAAATATATTATATATATATATATATATATATATATATATATATATATATATATATATAGTATATATATATATATATAATGCTGAACAATTAAGTAGTGGGGGAAAACAAGTGCAGGTGAACAATTCTTCCATCTTATAATAATGATTTGGCAAATATTAGAAATTGATATATTATATGTGTTTGGTGTGTGTGGGTGTGTGTGTGTTGTGTGTGTGGTGTGTCTATATATATATATATATATATATATATATAATATATAATATATATACATATAAATATATTATATATATATATATATATATATATATAAATTTCACATGTAAAATTCTCTCTCGTAAAATCGCACTGTGCCTCAACACAGCAACGTCGACTTGTACCTTTAAATAAACTGAATACTGAAACAAGTTGAATATCCTTTTCCCACATTGACAATTTTTATTTTCAAGCTTCGCCACAACAAGGGCTACATCATGAACAAAACACTTCATAAAAATGCTTACAACATGATGACTTCTCAGCAGTTACAACTATCTATCTTAACACTGACTGACTGACTGGAACCATTTACGGTAAGATTAATATAGTGTTGTATCTTCACACACACACACACACCCACACACACACACACACACACACACACACACACACAACACACACATCTGACGAAATGCTTGACAAGTCCACCCGATCAGACTCCCACTCGCCCATCTTGTACAAAGTGTGCAAATCCTAACCAGCAGACTAGATTTCTAATCTATGCCAACTCTCCCCTCTCAACCCCATCCCCTTCTCCCCTGATGTAGCGAAAGTATCACACGACCAGTTTTATGTGAGATTGTAATGATATGTCAGTCCACCCCCCCCCCCCCCAACACCATAACCCCCCCTATCACTTGACATAAAGCACTTGGCCTCCCCCCTCCCCCCCTCCCATCTCTCTCTCTCTCTAGAATGGCTTGGACCACCTGGCTTAATGCCATATTTTTCAAAAAGAATATGTCACTGTATTGCTGGTCCTCTCTCTCTCTCTCTCTCTCTCTCTCTCTCTCTCTCTCTCTCTCTCTCTCTCTCTCTCTCTACTCTGATAGCTGAACATGTTCACTGTGAATAGAACAATGAGGAAGCAGCAAACCTCCCTCCTTCTCTGACCCCCCCCCCCCCCCCCCTCCCCCACACACACACACACACACCAGATGGTTGGCGTGGACTGTCACACTCCACATCTCCACATGTACTTCTGGTTGATGATATCACTGATTTGTGCTTGTGCTTAGCTCATTAGCAATCGTTCTAAAGAGCTGTGCATAAATTATCGGTTTGTTGATCTCAGATCAGCACAAGGGAAGCTTGCAAGTTTGCAATTGGCCAAACAGCAGACAAGTCTCCTTCCTCTCATTGTTCTGATGATGGCCCTCTCTCCAGGGATTGATCTAGAAATACCCATTTTAGTGTTTCAAATAGCAGACACATAGTGTCACACACTCACTGATCCCTGTTGACCAGCTGTCCGATCAGAACAAGGAAAACCGAAGGGGACGACCCAGAGAGACTGGACTTAGTCCTCTGAATTCCCCAGGGAACATAGGGCTGCAACCACACTCTTCAGTGGACATGGTTTTGGAGATCCTCTTCAACTTGGCCCACGTCATCCTGGGGTGGTCTTCACTTTCTGTGGTCATTACTCCTTTGCCATGTCTGTCTTGGTCTTTCCACTTTTCTTTTACCCTGAGGGTTCCATTCAAGGGCCTGTCTTGCGATGTTGGATGGAGACTTTCTGAGGTGTGGCCATCCATCCCCACTTCTGTTTTCTGATTTCTGATTCTATTGGAACTTGTTTGGTCTTGTTCCACATTTCTGTATTGGCAATGACATCTGACCATCTAATATTCACAATGTTTTGCAGACATCTGTGATAAATGTTTTTGGGGTTTGTGAGTCCTTTGTTGTTCACCACGTTTCAGAACCACATAGGACAGATTTTCACATTTGATTTGAAGATTCTAAAACTTTTTTCTGGAGTGAGGAGGGCAAGGAATTCCAGATAGGCCATAGCATAATAAAGATGTGCCTGGCTTATTGATGCAGCTCTTGATATCCTCATCTGTAACCTCCATCTTTGCTGACCACACTGCCGAGGTAGACAAACTTGTCAATTTCAATGATGTCTCACTGTTGCAGTCAGTAGTGGGTCTCATTGTTGGTTGTTGACTCTCATGGCTTCTGTTTTCTTTGGGTTGATTTGGAGGCCCGTCTTTCCTGCATCTTCTGCTACATGGCACAGCTTCTCTTGTGCGTCTTGCTGTTTGGGGAGAGAAGGCTGAGTGTATTGGTGAAGTCCAGGTCTTCCAGTTTGCTTGTTGAAAATTCCACTGGATTCCTGTCCTCTTGCTGTCTGTAGACTGCTGCATTATCCAGTCAATGAAAGTCAAGAAAATTGTTGGTGATAGTAGATACCCCTGACGGACGCTGGTTTGTATAGTGAAGGGCATCGTTAGCTTCCCATCATGGACGAGCTGTCATGTTGCATCCTCATCGAGTTGCTGGATGATGGCAATAAACTTCGGTGGGAAGCCATAGTGGTGCATGAGTTAAGTCATTGATTTATCCCATGAAATGTGAGTTGAAACTATGTTTTTACATTTCGAATCTATGCATTGATTATATGTATGCCATGTGGTCTAGCAGGTTTAACAGATAAAGGCAGCTCTCATGGACATTCCAATCCATGATTTCATACTTGGAGGCTATTGTGTTATGCTTGGGAAACGTGTCCCTGTGCCTGTACTTGTATTCACACTTCAGGTGAGGGGCTCTGAATCAATTCAAACCTACCTGAAACAGAGATGAAAGCAGCTCAGTGAGCTGACCCAACATTAGGTTGCATGTTTTGAGAAGCAGCAGAAAATCCGTCACTCCTATCACAAGGGTGATTTTTTTTTTTAGGTGGAATGGTCTTTCATACTGTGGATAAATAAAGGACCACTCTCAATTTGTGGTTCTGGCATTGCCAGCATAGTAAAGAGGCAGGGAGAACAAAGAAAAGTAGATAGGAATATATTGGACTATCCAAGAAATATTTCAGGATTTGTACTTGAAACTGCTGCAGTGCCAGAAAGAGGATCTCAACATGGAAAAAAAACTAGCATTATGACTTTGTGTTCTGTGTCTTCTAGATAAATAGGAAGTGCCACCACCGACCATTACAAATGGATGACTTCATACCTATTTCAAAATCGTGATGGACGAAGGACTAGGTTTGATTATGAAAAAAAAAAAACCAACAACACAAAAAAAAACTACTTGAAAAACCCACTGTCCAGGATAGGCCTGGAAAAGTGGTGTAGCAGCATACATGAGTAATGAGTGTGAGGCTAGAAAGACTGGCTGTAATCAGACAAAGCCTTGTACTACATCAATGCATATATGCATCCAGGGTACCCATACATGAAAAAACGGAGTGGACGTTTTCTGATGAAATAGAACATGAAAATCTCTGGAAAAACTCTGTCATACTATGTGGAGAATGTGTTATGCCACGCTCTAAATTGTGGGATAACATGGTACCAGT
Organism: Conus betulinus; assembly: GCA_016801955.1. Lineage (NCBI taxonomy): Eukaryota > Metazoa > Mollusca > Gastropoda > Neogastropoda > Conidae > Conus > Conus betulinus. The sequence continues at coordinate 57,730 of JADBJO010011900.1, forward strand.
CCTCAAGGATTTGCACTGGAAGAGATGTTTGATGAAGTCCTTCTTAGTGCACTGAACATCATCATCCACTAAACCATTACAGGGGGAGGCAGGGTTGAAACTGCGAGTGTCATTGACTATGCACTTATGGGATCACAAAATTCTCAGCAGGTAGGGGTGCAGAATAGCACTTCACAGGAAAGGGGGTGACCCTGTTAGTGTTCATTTTTACAGAAAACCATTAAACAGTTACACAAACGAAACAAGGACCCTTTTGATTACACAAGGAATGGATAGCGAGGACGTCTGGAGAGAGAGGCAACGAAGAATGCTACAAACAAACAGCACCATCTTCAACCCTTTGGTGAATATCAGACACAGAAACCCAGAAGAGAAACTCAAGCAAAGAATATGACAGAGAAAAGAAGATCAATGAATCTTTATATTATCTGCTGAAACTGTATTTTTCATTAATAAAGTCACGAACCGCCCAGAGAGAAACGGGGACAACGAGTCACAAGACAAACACACAACGCGTTTCGCCTCTTGGTCTTCTTTCAATGTGAAACGAGACGAACAAACTAGAAAAAGCACGTAGCTTTGATCACTTCCGATTGCTTCTGAGTTCAGCGCAAGGAGAAAGCGTTTGACACACTTGCCTTTGCACTAACTCTGACCTTTTATCATTACAGTAACTCTGTTTTTTTTTTAAAAAATAACATTTGTACCTAAGCACCCGGCCTTAATTCGCGCAGGCTGAATCAATTTCAGTTTTTATCTCTAATTTTACTGCATAAAAACCAAACCCCATGAATTCCAGGTTTCTAGGTCCCATTCAGCGATAATTATGGTGTTAAATGTTCCGTTTTAACTTTTAAGTTTAGGCTGCATCTAAAACTACTTTGCTCACAGATATCCTTTTAGCTATCTATCCTATCTATCTAATCTATCTATCTCCCTATCTATCTATATATCTCTCTATCTATCTATTCTCTCATTCTGATCTATCTGTATGTCTTCTATCTATCTATCGAATCTATCGATCGATCTATCTATCTATCTATCATATCTATCCTTGTACAAAATTCCCCGTTTACTCATGCGATTCTATATAACGTATTTTCGTCTCCCATAAAATCATGGGTCGCATCGACAATATTTCTCTATGAAATACTGCAGCTGTGAATGAAAAGACGTAGCGCTCTTTCACAGTATTTTTCTGTGAATATTGAATAGGCAGGATTTCAACATGAAAATGTCCATAACTGTAGCTGTCCGTCACCCATTAATTCGTTAGTGAGAGGACAGTGTTTCTCTGTGTAAAACTGCGCCCTGGTCATGGCAAAATATTTCTGTCTGACAAGTCTTTCCCATAAAAATCGTGAGCGCGCGGTAAGATTTCTGGGAAAAAAAAAGTCCTTCAAATATTTAGAAATTGCCATCATCAGCCGATGTAGAGTGGACATACAGTCTGTAAAACCTTCTGCTTCGGGTGAAGTAATGCTGACAGTGCATCATCATATAGATATAGTATAATTATATATATATATATATATCATGCCATATATATATACAATATATATATATCGCATATAATAATATCATATATCTATATTATATATATATTAGTATCTATAACTTACAATTGGAATGATACAGGAATTTTAAAAAATCACAGGCTGGCTGTCATCCTGAGGAAGCGAGCGCCTCAACACAACCTGTTATTTTGAAAACGTCACTTTTATCATCCTTTTTAAGTAGCATGTTGCTCCCCAGGGGTTTGAGGGCCTTTAAAACAAAATTAACCGAATATCTTTATTAGCGCATTTTAGGTGGTATTTGTGCGATATTTATAAGTATAATATATATATCTATATATATATATATTATAATATATATCTAATAAATCAGCTATATGTTGCACTGAAAACTGAAAGCTTGATCATCAGGTCACACCACACACAAATCATAATAAGACTGAAAGACACTAAAGAGAAAAGCTGTAACTTCAGAACCGCAAAACCAGGGGGGCAAAGACATGCCCACTGACGGGAAATGCTTGTCTACAGCTTTGGTGTTACCACAGCAACAGTAACCGCCGGCACCGACAAGATTCATAACATCGTCCTTTCTTCTGGTGGACAGTTTAAAGACAAAGATTAAAAACAAAACAAGTAAAACGGATTCCAGCCCCGAACAGCACAAATCATAGATCAGATGAAAAATATTGTAATGACAACTGAAGCTTCGCAGTATATTTGGCAACTAAAAAATAAGACATTGGACTACTCCCATCACTGGGAGATCTGAGAAAAGTCCAACCTGATAGAAGAGAGAGTGGGACCCTGCATTTATTCATAGAGACAAGCTTAAAACTAGCTTCAAATAGTCAAAAAAAAAGACAGATGCCTTGCATTGAAAGATCTTGAACAAAAAACAGAATTAATAATCAAATGGCCACAGGCAACGAAAAGAAAAAATAAAACTAGCAGCAAAGAAAACAATAACCTGACGTCAAAGACTTTATAACTCAAATTCCTGTATACGTCATTCCCATCATCATTCACTCTACCAGAAGATTGCAAATAGCAATGAAACCGACGGGTAGCGAGACTCAGTGAAAAACGTGTTTTAATATTATATATTATGATCTATATATATATCGACCGCATCATTTCACACCCACACACACACACCACACACACCACACACACACACCACACCCTCTATATATATATATATATTGTGTGTGTTGTGTGTTTGTGTTTGTGTGTTGTGTGTGTGTGTGTGTGTGAACTGCTGCGACAGAGACGCTTATTTTATGATTGTAACTTGCTGTTAGATCGGATTTGTGACCTTGGTGTTTTTGCATTTTGCCACCGAATCTATCCTCCTCCAGCCTATCATGTACATGCTGTGTGTTTGTAGTGCCATTAGCTGATATTCGCCCATTCTCCTCGCTGCATAACAATCTCAGTTCCTGGCGCCATCGCTTAGTAGAAAACCTTTGAAAACTGCAGTAGGGTGACAATTTTTTTTAAGGTTGATCCTCTGTTAATGTTAGCAACACACGTCCGTCTGTATGACGCCCATCAGCTATTGAGAGTTTCATGTCCAGTTATTTCGCCTGTCTGTCCATGTTATTGGTCCACTTAATATTGGGTGGATTCCTTGTCCTTACTCTAGAGATGTTTAGTATATTAACTATGTGCACTTTTTCCACCAGAAAAGAAAAAGTAATGGAACAGGACGATATATATTGCAGTTTTATTGTCCAACGTTGTTGCCTATGAAGACATTAACAAAATCACATGCATGACAGGGTTCTATTGCAGTAACCATGGTTTGGCCTGCCAAAGACAGCCTTTCCCTCCCTTGTCTGTGCAGGCTGAGAAGTTGTTGATCGAGGGCTATTTCAAACCCTCACCATCCCCCACTTTGGTAGCAAAGCGTGGTCAGGGATTCCCTTTTAGAGTTTTCTTAACAGCAGGTTATCCATTGTGTTGTCCACATTGGGGAATAGGGTGCACGACGTCACAATGGCAGATGTAGCTGTCAGAGGCAGGGGCTGTAGTGCTTGGTTGATCATTTCTTTCTGTAGGAATCCCTTTGAATTATATTTTTGTCACCTTTCATTTGTTCATTAGGCATCTCATGGTGGTGTTCCTTTTTTTAAATAGCCAGCCATGGTCCTCAATTTACAATTAAACGGACACATCCTATGCCCTTGTCAGAACCCATGAGACGTGCAAAACTTATGCGTTTTCATGCAGAACCACTCTCTGTTACTACTGCGCTGTCCATACTGGTCTTTCGGCCGTCTCTCCTTCCAGTACCCACCTCACATGTACGAATCTCTCTGAGCTCTCTATTTTCTTCAA
>JADBJO010011901.1:0-7500 GCA_016801955.1 Conus betulinus
ATCGTCATCTCCATTATTATGGTCATCATATATATAGATATATATATATATATATTATATCTATCTTATATGCTATTATATCTATAATATATATATATATAGATATATATACTTTTTGCACACCTTCCACACAATTGCTTTAGCATATTTACAAAAGAAAACATGTAAAATGCATGCCACAGTGTATGCAAATATTACCTTAATACTACAACCATACACACCAAAACACCCAATCACTCTAACACAGCCGGTACATATAATTAACAAGATCCCACAATAAACATATACACTTCCATACTCAAACTTTTCACATCATGCACAGAAGCACATGCTGTTCAGATGAACATGCCATGAGCAGATCTACCGCAAAGAGATGACAGATTCTAAAGAGGCAAGGGAGTTACACTGTTTGGAGGCAGTCAGCGAGGGTTTTTGTTGTTTGTTTTTTTGTTTTCGTGTCGTGAGGCTTGGAAGGAAAACGATCTTTGCTCTTAAGTCTAGTTCTGGTATGAGGTATTCTCAGAATCCAGTGCCAGTAGGAAGAAATGGAGCTGGCGAGACAGACGAAGAATTGGCGAAGATCAGACGTATGCTCTGGAACACAGCCAGTGGGGAAAAGTCAGAATACATAGGTTGCCATCGATTGATTCAGCATAAAACGGGCAGTTAAGCAGCAGAGAGAGTAGAGGCAGAGGGACAAACGTGGTCCGTTTAGTGTGCTGTGTGGGGGGGGGTCTGGCAGCGTGCGTGTGTGCGTGTGTGTGTGTGTGTGTGTGCGTTGTGTGTGTGTGTGTGTGTGGTGTGTGTGTGTGTGTGGTGGGTGTGTGTGTGTGGTGTGTGTGTGTGTGTGTGTTGCTGTGCCCCTGTGTGTGTGTGTGTGTGTGTGTGTGTGTTGTGTGTGTGTGTGTGTGTGTGTGTGTGTGTGTGCGCCCCTGTGTGTGTGTGTGTGTGTGTGTGTGGTGGTGTGTGTTGTGTGTGTGTGTGTGTGTGTGTGTTGTGACGGCAATCCACACACACTAATAGGTAACATGTCGCCTGGAGCTCACCCCAGCGGAGTAGATACTGCCCAGCACTGCCGCTGATTAACTTTGGCGGTGTTCTGGAGTACCTGCTCTATTTCCTTCATATAGGGAACTAACTATACATCCACGTTCAGCGTGTTATATTTTGAAACAAGTTGAATGGAAGACTGAATAAGTCCTTGAAGTGACAGTCATCGTTTTATGCGTGGAACCAGACCGAATAACTGTCTGTCTGTCTGTCTGTCTGTCTGTCTGTCTGTCTGTCTGTCTGTCTGTCTGTCCGTCTATCTATCTGACTCTCTCTCTTTCTGTCTGTCTGTCTCTCTCTCTCTCACTCTCTCACTCTGTCCGTCTATCTATCTCTCACTCTCGTCTATTATCTCTCTCTCCTCTCTCTCTCTCTCTGAACACTCTGTCACCATCTCATCACAGACACAGGAAGTGGAAGGCTAATCAATCAAAACTGATGTCCACCACCCACGTGAGCAGGGCACTGAAAACCACAGACCACGAGGGGAAACTATTACAATCAATCAGGGGGAGATTCACACACTGATGCCGTGGAATTCTATCGCTGGTCAGAGACTGCATAGTCACGCTGCACGACTGCTTTTCCTTTCAGATATATCCTGTGAGTCAAAGCCAGAGACATGCAGACCCCCGCAGCATCAGTAACGGACTTAGAGCATCTGAGTAACAGGGGAAAACTGGACGTTGTACTCCTAGTCTTGCCATTGGACTCCACCCGCACATTCAGCTCTGGTGTGGACAGGTCTGCACCACATCCTCATCCTCACTCATTCACTCACTCACTCATTCCCCTGACCGCCGGGTCGTTGGGGGGGGGGGGGGGGGGGGGGGACGTGATGAGGCCGTGACCAGCCGCCCGTTTCTCTCCAGGCTCTTCTGTTGGCACTGTCGTGAGGAGATCTGGCATAGTCATTTTGGTCCAGTTCTTTTTATTTTTCAGACCATCTCTTTCTCTGCAGTCCTCATCTGCCCCCTCCTTCAACGGTACCTTGGAGGATGGTTTTGGAGAGGGTGTTGTGACGAATGATGTGGCCAAACCATGCCGTCTTCCGTCGTTTGACGGTTGACAGAAGTGGTTCGTGGTGCCCAACTAAGTTAGTGATTAGGTTCCGCACATAATCATCAGTCTTGTGTTCTTTGTAGGAGATGCGGAGTAGTTTCCTCAGGCACCTGGTCTCAAAACGCCTGGATTGGGATTCTTCTCGGTTTCTGTTTTCGGCCATCAGTGTCCATGTCTCGCAACCATACAGCAGGATGGAGACCATCGTGTTATAAAACCGCATCCTCACAAACGCCAGTTCCCTGACCTTTGCACTCAACGCCTCTGTGGAATTTTATGTGGAAACGGTGACAGTTTGCCGTGGTTCTATGTCACCATGACAGCTAACAACCCACGGGTCTTGAGTTAAAAGTGGGGAGGATGGGTGCCTGTTCTATCAAAGTATGAAAATTTTTACATTTCCCAATGGTTAGTTAATACACTGAACTTTTTTCAAGTACCAAACTATGAAAAAAAAATATGATGAACGTTTATTAAACAGGAGCTTTTTAAAGCAACAAGCTGTTTAAAAACAGTGAACTTTTACAGCAGTGAGATTTTAATGTCGTAAACTGTTATGAGAGTGACCTGTTAAGTCGTGAATTTTACAGTTAAATTTTTAAAAGGAAGAATCTGCAGATGCAGTGGATTATGAAAACAGAGAATTGTTAAAGTGGCAAACTGTTTTGTGTGTATTATTACAGTAGTGGTTAAACCAAACAAATAGTCCATTTCAAAAGTAGCGAAGTGGTAAACTAGCACGGTTACTGAAAAGATGAACCATTGAAGAATGTGAAACCCATAACAAGCGACCTCTTTGCATTCCCGCATACTATGGAGTGAAAGCACCCATATCCACGTTTTGCTGCTCTGTCACTGGAGCATGTTTTAATGCTACTTTCAAGAATTGTTATCAGCTTATCAATAAAACATGATGTTATTACTTATCCACTGAAAAGTTTATATCATGGACAGAACTCAACCAGTAAATAAACAATCAAAAAATAAGTATATAAATAAAAATAACAGCACTTCGTGGATACAAGCGCACCCACACTGAAAAAGAGGAAATGTTGCACGCCCTGAATCTTGGGTGTAGGACTTTCATGCCTTTTTAAAGAGAGAGGGCTCTCTCCAGTGTGTTTTGCCATAAGTGTTTCACGTGACATAATCTCACTGGCGTTTGAACAGAAAGTCAGTCTTTTTTACGACTAACCAAGCTGCGCTTTCCGTTTTTGCTTATCTTGCTGTCTGTTGATGATCTTGGCCTTCAGCTCTGTGGTACGTGGTTCACAACTTCCTTTTCACCCACATCGATCCACATCCATTTTGCGACCCAAATTGAGAAGACAAGTGATTGTTTCGTTCTTCGTTTTCACTATCTTGAAAATTGTTCGTCCTGCCTGAAGAAGACCAAAGGGGTCGAAACGCGTCGTGTTTTGTCTTGTATTTGTTTGTCTCTTTCGTTCTGTGAAATAGTAAATCTTGTTTTTCAAATTTGAACTCGTTTCAGAATTTTAGAAAAAAAAGATCTATTTGCGTTAGAACTGAACAATCTGCGCAAAATTGAAACGGGATCAGAAAACAGACTGACTTTCTTCTCAAGCGTCGTTAGAGGAGAGACCATTCGCCCAAGGTCAGTACAGTGATCCTGTGCAGAACATCCCCAGGCTGTTCAGCTGGTCTCTCAGATCTGTTGGGGTTCGCCAGGTCTCCTCTCTCAGAGGCTGGTTGCTCCTACAGTCCTGGAGGACAGACTCCGCCCTTCGGTCCGCTTGCACCACAAGGGCAGAGAGGCTGGGACAAGGTGGACATGTCTGTGTATGTGGTTGCTTTGTCAGATGTGTCTGTTCACATACAAAGAAAGATGGTGACCTTTTCTTTCAGTGTGCAATCATGGTAGTGTCATGTGATTGGGATGCGCCGGTGGCTAGTCTGTGGTACCCTGTCCACAGAAAAGAAAAGTTTTTTCTCTGTCTCATCTTCTTCCGTACATTCCTGCTCCCTGCCACAGCCTGGGTGGCATGGCATCTGCCCTCATTCCTGCTGCCTACCCGCAGCCACAGCCTGGTTTGTCCCGCTACAGACCCGACACTGGCGATCCACAGGGAGCAGTCAATGTCAAGTGGTCATGAGGAAACCCACCAGAGGAGACACTGCACAGCTGCCTGGTCATTCTGATGGTACTCTGTGGTAACTGTTCTGATCCAACATGCGCCAGACACTACTCACATCCATTAATGACAACAATTGCTTAGTTGCGGAGCCAGGGGAGTGTATTATCACTGCGGAGGTCGCAACACGTCCGTCCAGCTACAGAACCTACGAATATACCCACATTGGTGGCACCGAAAGAACATCGCCAAGGGTGAAGACGTGGAGAGGAAATTGAAACTGAGGTCACCATTACAGCAAGAGCACGCTTTTTTTTTTTTTTTAAATAAATGGCTATGATGACATCCATCCCTTCTGGTCTGACACAGCGTGACAGGGCTATATACTCTACGTTTACTAATATGATATATTACGGTGAAACCGAGACCCGAGAGATACAGACACCTGCAGGTGTTGGTCAGAAATGTTTAGCCACACTCTCAGGGCCGCGCATTCATCATGTTGCTGAACCTCAGCTGTGTGGCCTCAGTCTTCACAACCGAGTCCATGGCAAACTCAATTTCGGTAGGGGCTGGTCGGAGCAGAAAAATCCCACCAATACATGTTCGCTGATGGGAACTGAACCCCCGACCTCCCAGTCTGATGTCCGTGACGCTAACTACTTCGCCCGGGTGGCTGGTCAAAAAAAGAAAAAGAAAAAAGATAGTGACCTATTCTTTTATATGACAGCTGTTAATATATCGTGTCATGCTCTTTACAAGGATTCGATGAAGGATTTCAATTTCTGTGTACTTCACACTGTTTCCTCCTGTTATTTTTTTTTTCCATCCTGTTCTTCTCCACTCTTCCCCAGCATTCAGTTTGCCAGCCAGGAATCCAATGCCACAGTGTGAGAGGGTTCACTTCAGCACCAGCCTGATGCATCTGGTGGTCTACGGTATTCTGAGACAGACTGCAGGAGATGACAGCTGCTAATACACAGCCCTACCATCGGTCAGGAAGAAGACCTGGGTGTTGAGTTTTGCTGCTGTGTTGATGGCGTTAGCAACGCGGATCGAGGGCTTCTACTTCTGCTCTGATGTTGGAACACCAGAAGCCAGTTGGCAGGGCCTCCACCTGCCTGTATCCTCCGGGCTACTGGACCTACATCCCTGCCCGTTCTCTCCAGATTGTTTTCTGTGGCGGACATGGCTGTGTAGACATGACTCCATTTTTTTTTTCACAGAGGTATTTTTTCCTTTGGGCGAAACCTCTGCTAAGGCTCTTGTTCCCACACGTTTTGTGTTCAATGTTGGGTTGTAAAGAACAGCATTGAGGTGTGGAGGAAGATTGTCTCTAGTGCACTGGCCCAGGGAAGAAGGGAAGGAGGTGGGACGAAGAGAGGAGGAGAGGGATCAGCGGGAGGATGAACTAAACCTACCAGGGCTGGGAGCCTGGCTTACTGATTTCTTTGCAGCAGTGAGATCCCCTTCATAAAACTGGATCTGGTTCGTCTCTCTCTCCAGTGAGGTGGCTCTGCCTGGTGTTCATTGTGTGGTCAGGTGATGCTCTGGTGTTGGCTCTGTCTGTGTCATGGTCCTGCACTCTCTTCTCTCGGACAGCGCTGGGATGCCTGTTGTCCGCTCCATGGTTTCTTCTGGTGTTGATCTCACAGCGTCGGGAGATGATAAACCATGACTGGTTTTAATGGAATGCCGTGTGCGTGCTTGCACCCAAGGACGACATAGCGCAGGTTTTTCAAAGGTGATGCTGTATGGCCTCTGGCTGACTGGTTCGGCATTTCAGCTTAGTGCTTCTCTGGGTTCACGGACATCTTTCGGCGTGTCTTTTTCGTGCCCGCCCTCTGGCCAGTTTTGGGGGAAAGGCCAAGTGACGGTAACGAGAGACCCGCTGACCACGGAGAATGTCCTGTTGACAGCGAGAACGCGCAACCCGAGGTCTTCAAAGAACAGTAAAAAGCTTGCAGTGAAACTATGGCTGCCTCTGGAGTTGTGCTGGTTTCGCCTGTCAGTGGAACATCTGAGAGTGAGGCTGCGAAATGCATACAGAACTGTGCTCGATGGTGGCGCCTTCCGCCGTGGGCTCTGCGGTCATGCAATTCAGGCTGATACACCCACGGGGACGCTTCTGTGGAGGTTCTGTGGTGCCTTGTCCAGCGACCACTACATCTCAGTGTCTGCCAAGGGGCGGGTATGTCCCTTAACGTCTTAACAGAATGGCCTGTCCATGCATTCACCGTATGTCAAAACAGTGCAGGCTCTCCCAAGGGTGCTGCAGGGTTGATCTCGGATGGTTGCTTCAGCATTTGATCTAGGTCCCACTGGCACCTCTCTCTCTCTCTCTCTCTCTCTCTCTCTCTCTCTCTCTCTCTCTCTCTCTCGCTCACTCGTTCTCGCTCTCTCGCTCTCTCTCCACACACACACACACACACACACACACACACACACGCGCACACACACACACACACACACACACCACACACACACACACACACTAAAAACTGGATCAAACTAACACGGATGAATGAAAATCGCCTCCCCTACAAAGCTTACCTGATGTTGCTTCATTTGGACGAGAAAGGTAAAAAGAACTGGGTCACCAACATTCGATTAGTTTTTGTTTACACATTTGGATTTGGATTTGGATATGTGTAACAATAACAAGAAGATGAAATCCATTTTAGTTTTAGTTTATGTTGCCCGCTCCTAAGTGATCTTCGACGTGATCTTATACCACTCAAATAGGCTACTGTACGGAGCTAAATGCTTTCAGATATATATATAGTTGATGTCTTCAAATAATCAACAACAACAAAAGTAAAACAGTTTGCGATATTTCTTTTCTCGGCTTTTAAACGTAGAGATGTAACTGTGAACGAGTAGACATGCTGGAATGAAATTTGACTCTGATAAAATGATGGTAGGATACCCGAGGTATGATTTATAATTTTGTGTGTCCTTGGTTCTGAGCTGGTTTATGTTGTTTGCCTCTTTTGCAATGTAAAGTGTACGCTTGTTTCGTTTCTATTTTCTTCTTTGAATCATTTGACTCATTCATTTTTTACTGTTCAGCCATTTGTTAAGGTCTAGATGCTAAACGAATAAACCATCTCTCTCTCTCTCTCTCTCTCTCTCTCTCTCTCTCTCTCTCTCTCTCTCTCTCTCTCTCTCTCTCTCTCTCTCTCCACACCACACACACACACACACACACACACACACATACACACACGCGCGCGCGCGCGCACACACACACACACACACACACACACACACACACACACACGCACACACACAC
>JADBJO010011901.1:12500-55000 GCA_016801955.1 Conus betulinus
TGCCAAGTTTCCCTTTTCACTGAGAGCTGTATAGGTTGTGGACGACGATTTTCTTCTAACCTTCGGATACTTGGCGACTGATCTGCTTCTGCCTGAAGTCAGCTTCGTGCATGGTATGAGCTGCATCATTCCCATCTATCCCACAGCGAGACGGCAACCACTGGAGGCCAGCAGTGGAAGGTACTGAAAGATCTTTTGAAATTTTGTTTGGTAAACAGTCCGTATTCAAGTCTAGCCAGCAGCTTGAGGTAACGTGACCTCTCTGAGCTGAAGTCCTTCCCACAGAAGTTGGAGTTAAGGGGAGCTAAACGATGTTTTTGTTGTTTGATTATCTGTTTATTTAAAGACAAAATTGTATCTTTTGGGGATAGTACATGATCAGTCCCTTTATTAGCGAAGTCATAAAATTTCAGTGACATTGCATATATGATAATTGAAATATGAAACATTGAGTAAACGTATGGGTGCATTTGTACCCATGGTGTATGGGAAGGGTTTTAAAGGTGCATTTGTCTGTTACCTCACAAAACAGCTCTCAGTTTCCGAGAAGACACAGCCCAACAGCTCTCAGTTTCCGAGAAGGCACAGCCCCCTCACTTTTAAAGGCAAGGACAGGAGCAGCTGCGAGGCCCAGCTAACTCTGGTGAAAATAGAACGGAAGTGACCTTCACCCTGTGCAGTAGGCTGGGCTAGAATGATTGCAAACTTAATTGTGGCGAAGTGTGTTTAGCGTCACGGACTCCCAGCTGGGAGGTCGTGGGTTTGAATCAGAGTCATGTGGGGTTTTTCTGCCCCGACCAGCTTCTAGCCAGAGTTGAGTTTGCTGCAGACTCAGTTGGGAAGACTGGGACCACACAATCGAGTTCCATCCACTTAATGGATGCGTTTCTGAGAGTGTTGCTCAAATTTCCTGACCAACACTGCAGGTGCCTGTATCTCTCGGGCCTGGTTGACGCCAGGATATATTATGAAAGGAAGCGTAGAGTACAGCCCTGTCATGTAGTCTCAGACCAAAATGGAAATCCGTAGCATCATCTTAATCATCCTCATTCTCATCGATCAGCATAACTAAAAAAAAAAGTCTCAAATTCTGTGGCCCTTCAAGCCCTGCTTGTTCTCATGGTGACCTCAGTTTCGATGTCCTCTCCACATCTGTTGTCTTGGGTTGCTTCCGTCAGGATCACCGGTATCGGCGAGTCCATGGGGGCTGTCGCTGGACGGACGTGGTGGCGCCCTGCGGAGGGAGAATCCACTCACACCAGCTCCGCAACTAAGCAATTATTGTCATCAGTAGGTGGCTTAGTAGGTGGTGTCCTGCGTATGTTAGATCACAACAGGCGCCACTGAACACCACCAAAGTGACCCAGCAGTGCAGTGTCTCCTCCGATGGATTGTGTCTTGACACCGACTGCTCCCTGTGGATTACCGATGCCGGGGCTGGGGCGGGGCTGACGGGCTGTGGCTGTATACAGGGTGTCAGAATGAGCAGCATGGGTGCACTGCCTCCGAGGTGGTGCAGAGGTTGGGACAGAAAAAAACAAAAATTGTGGGAACCACAGAAATCATTCTTCAGGCGGGTCAACTGTATCTGGTTTCAAGACGAGCAAAACATGCAATACCACAATATGAAATGATGACTTAACTCACTTTAAGAAAGTTCTAGGACATGTTCACCAAGAATCTCAGCCTTGTCATGTGCTGCCGTATGTTACCACTTTATTTCTTCCTGGACCAGTGGTATTTTTCTGATCTTTGTGTCAAAATCAAAGAGTGGTATGGTCTGAGTTCTCTGAACGGTCGATACGAGGAACCACTGTCCTTGTGTTGCAGAACATCACTCAGGTTGACCATTTGGTGCTCATCGCCAGATGAACTTTGGGAGAAACATGGTATTCAGCTGTCCAAGGCATTCTATATGATAGCAGTGTATCCTACAGTTCCTGATCTGAAAAAAAAAGATTATAGGATATGCTGTTCCAAAATGATTGCTTTCGTAGAATCTCCATGTGGTCGTAACCTAGCTTGCAGTTTGATGCATTTTTTGACTCTTTTAAGAATCAAATACTTTACGGAATTACCAAACGTAAATCATTTAATTGACCGCAGAAAACACAATTCACATGTATAACGCGAAATTTTCTCAAAAGATTACGCAAACCGCAAACAATCTACCTACAAGACCTTTCAAATTAATGGAAATCAACCCAAATATGGAACAATCTTTCAAATTAATGGAAATCAACCCAAATATGGAACAATCTATCACGCATCATCATTTTGGTTTTGGTATCATCAATAGTCTGCTAAAAAGACCAAGGGAGTCGACATATATGAATGCACTGGGCATCTAACTATGAATGCACTGGGCATTCAACTCTTCAAACAGCAATGGTAAACATTTTCCTTTGTTACATGAAGACTGCGATAATTTTGTCTTGGATGGGTGTTCGGGACTGCCCACACTTTGGGACAGAAACTTTGGATAACACTTGTTTTCACACTTGTTTTCTTTGGCCATTCTCTGGCTTCCACAGTTGGTTTGGCTATTCATAAACTATACATGCTCGTACAAAATCCAATCACACACACACTACAGTAACAGAATCTCCATGCGCTAATGCTCCCAAGAGAAACACTTCACATGTCTGTAACGTCAAAAGCTTTACTGAAGCATGTATCAGCCTTCTCATAGAGACGGGATAAAATCAATGAAAGGCAGCAAGCTGTGTCGGTTCTATAGCACCTCCCCATCCCACCACCCCTCCCCCACTCCCCATCCTTCCTCCTTCCCATTTTTCTGCAGTCAATGTCGCCCCAAGCCCCCAGCCACAACAGAAAGGTCTCAGAGCAATGTCTGCACGACACACAGTCCCTCCCACTATCTCTGCATTCTCTGTGCAATGCCAGGGGCTCAGTCCCTGGAGAAGTTCTTGCTGAACTCAGCGTGTCTCCTGGCAAACGTCTCACCAACCAGGATGGGGAAATATCACAGAAGCCTCACCGTACACCTGAGCACACAAACACAAAACAGTTGTTAGTGATGAAAGTGGGAATATAAATTCTAGACGGCTGGAACCTCATGAACAATGAACACATCTGGTTCTAACATTTTCCCAACTTGAAATTCTAGACGGCTGGAACCTCATGAACAATGAACACATCTGGTTCTAACATTTTCCCAACTTGAGCAAATGACGTAACGCTGGCCTGGTGGTTGCATGACCTGCAAGCATGCGCGAGCCAGACACCTATTTATCAAAATGTTTTAACTCAATCAACACAGCAAGGGGCATGACTCGTCCTCAAGTCACACACACCCGGCTTAAAAATGGTATGCATATCAGCAGAAAACATCTAACATGCTGTCCATGGCGAGTACCCATGTTGGAATTTTTCCTTGGTTGCATGAGGACTAGGAACATTTTTGCAACATGTCTTGACCGAGTTATGCTACCCATCCCTACTAGGTCGGAAATGCTGAAATTCTGGGGTGCATGTGGGGAAGGGTATCCAATCTTGAAACTGAATTGGGGTCCATCCCACCAACCCTGGAATTGGGATTGTGAACATCCACCCATCACAAAATTTAACCATGACGTGCAATGAGATAATGATTTTTCTGGGGGGAAAAAAAAAGTATCTCTCTCTCTCTCTCTCTATACACACACACACACACACACACACAGGGAGAGAGAGATGCACCAATTTGAGACTTTTTTTTTTTCATAAGTGCACCAGTATCTTTTAATTTTACAACCAAAATGAGTCTGATGATTGTTTCTCTCCCCTGTTCCTTTTTTTTCCAGCACAGAGAAAGTATATTCATGATGAACCAAACAGAAAATCTCTCTTTTCCAAAACATCTGTGCACCAGAAAGCAGGCCAACAAAATTTCAAGGGAGCTAACACACAATCTCATCCATCCAGAGACAAACATTTTCACAATATTTGTGATCTGGATTTCTGTCGTCTTCTAGAAGGCTTACACTTCTGTGAATTGTAATGCATCAACATACCACGGGATTTTATCTCAAAGGTAGGCTTCCCCCACCCCACACCTTCCCCATGGAATCACACTACCAGCATCACCGATCAAATTTCTGTCACTCAACGACAATGCGCTGAAGTTCCAACTCTGGCATCCCACCATCATCAAACTGCGACATGCCCCTGTTATGACTTTGCCCTTTTTAATTTGTGCATGAGTTTCACTCCAAAGGAAGCTACCCTGGTCATTAGTTCATCATCGAACAGTACGCAGTTCTTCCCCAAACTGAAAACACTGTACTGGTCTCTCCAGTAGTTTTGATCACGGACAGGTAAGAGGTGACTTTTCCTCCAAACAAAAAATGGAATAAAGGCAAACCTCATTTTGAGAGATGATGGAAAGTGAAAAATTCAATACTGAAAACATTTATGCATCCTTCGATACAAAAATCATCTAACGCTCTTCCCAGTAGTTTTGCTGATGGACAGTGGGAATGGTCCAAGATTAAGCCCGCCTATGGTCCGACTTGTTCTCTTTGACAGAATTCAGTAACATACTTTTAAAAGAAGAGAAAAAAATGTATAAGCAGCACACATGAAAAAATATGTTAGTGTTTTTGAGAGTAAATAAACTTTCAAATCATGTACACTGTGTATAAGTAGCACACATGAAAAATATGTTAGTGTTTTTGAGAGTAAATAAACTTTCAAATCATGTACAGACTGTATGCCCTGGTCATTAAAGTTATACTGAATTTATTTCATGACCAAAGTGTTTCTTCAAGACGTTATGATGAATCCACTTATGGTGTGTCACCATCCGATTAACTATTGAATCAATTTATGGAAAATACGGAGGGATAAGGATAGTGCAGTGGTCTGAAATGTCAATCCTTCAGCCAATACAAAAGCTTCACAACAGAAACACCTGACGCCAAACAAAACTTTTCTTTGTCCTTGACTAGTTTAGGCCACCTTAAACACATGGAAACTGAACAATAAAGTTCCAAGTTCATAAACAAACAATTGCAAGCATTGCACTGGAGTCACTATGCCATGCACCAGTTTAGCAGCTATCTACTGGGAATCCAGGAAAGGTTCACACACACACACACACACACACACACACACACACACACACACACAAAACGCACTCAGGATCATTCATTTCATAGCACTGGAAGAGACAGTGACAGGTGAAAAAAAGCAGACAACGACAGGCAAATCATCTGAAGCAAACAATACAGAGATCCATAGAGGGACATTAGAAGATGAAAGAAACATCGGTTTCTGCCATCCACTACATTCTTCCTTCATCCTGACCTTGACTGGTGTGGCGGACATTTTGATTTTCCCCCAGGAAATGGCCTCATCGGGACGCGCTCCAGAGTCGCTGCCGTCGAACTCGGACGCCGTGTTGACGAAGACCGAAAAGTCAGCTCCGTTTCTCTGTGGAAAACAATATGAAAAAAAGATCTTAACACAGACCTTGTTGAACTTTCTTTTTTTTTTCAAAATTTAAAACTCATACTGTCACCATTTCATAAGAGTTCTGTTGTTTTGAATTATGCAATGCCCCGCAATATTGGAAACATTCCTTCAGAGTGAGATAAACTCTAAAACACATAAAATGACCAAAACACAAAACTGCACAAAAAAAATCAAAACAAGAAAAGCAATAGAATAATAAATGGACAAAAAACACACACACTGACAGAAAGACAAGATGTATAGGTGGACAGACAGATTGAACAGACTGGCCCAAAATACACACTCACCTTGTTTAAAGACCTAGACAGATAGTTTGTGAACAACTGAACTTACTGAAATCAGACCTGTTTACCCCAGATTTGTGTACCTGTAATATCTCGGACAAAAACCTGTACTTTGAAGAAAAACAACAACAACAACAACGTAATCTTCATAATCGCAATGCTTTCTCAACTTATGAAGATTTTGGAAGAGCTGGCCGATAGTGCATAAACCCACTTCGTCGCCATCTGTGACATTGTAAAAGACGCAAGGCACGCTGAGAAATGACTTCTTACTGCTTTTGACCGAAATGGTAGCAGATGAAACTTCGTGTTTAACAATTTTCTTCCTTTGATTTTTTTCCCCCGTAATATTTCTTTGGGGGGAGAGGCCATAATTCCCATAATTTAGATTTCTTTTTCTGTAAAAACTACGGCAAAATTGTAAGGGTGAACAGGTCTGTGAAATTCTCACTTCATACAATATACGTATGCACACAAATCATCACTTACCAGTTCAGATCATGAATCATAAAACTAAGAACAAAGAAGAAAGGAAGGAAGGAAAGTGAAAAGACACATACCATGAGGTTGGCATTACATGTGTGGTGTTTACACACGCCACCGCCCAGGATGATCATACCCGTATGCACAGAGTACATAGCTTGATTGTTCATTCGTCGTAAGTCTGCAACACAAGTTGACACAACACATCTCCTTCATTTGAACTGAACAACTGTGATAATGCACCTGGAATAAAGATCACTTAGGTGGCAGTATTTATGCTGAATTCTGCACTGGGGTAGACGAGTTATATTCCTGTATTCCACAAAGTGTTCCCTGAAATTCAATGTTACATCAATGTACGTTACTAGTAGGTAGTCTCTGAAGTTCCAAGTTTAGATCTATAAGTTGTCATCATCCCCTAAAACTGAAATTAACATTAATGTTTAACCCTAGTAAAGCTTTTAAGGTTAACTTATATTTAAGTTTAACGTATAACAATACAAATTTCTGTTTTTTTTTCCTCTTTCTTTTGCATCCTCGTAAGCAGGCCATTTTGTTTCAAATAAATCAGAAACAATAAATGCACCAGGTCTCAACTGAGTCCATCAATATAAAGCTAAGTCATCACAGGCGGACCATTAACTTCATTTTTAGTTCATAAAGACAATAAATTCCTGAAAGTCACATTCCGAAACTCCATAAAAATCAGTGATGTAATTTTAAAACGGCTTTAGATAAGATCTCTTCACAGGATGCTTGCAACAAATGTTTTGAATGCTATAGGTGTTTGCCCCAACATTAAATTGCCTACGTGTTGTGATGAGAGAGATTCTCTTGAACATTTGATTGGGGAGTTATAAACATGTCAGATGTTATCAGAGCTCACGAGAAAAATGTTAAATGAAAAATCTGGAAATATACATAATATTAAGATCACACACATCTGTACTTTTTCAAGTGCTTTTTTTTTTCTTTTTCAAAAGAACTGAAGGGGCAGAAGTTCAATTCAAGTTATTTTCATGCTATTAAAAAAAATCAAGCTGGTACTTGCAGGAGTGTTACCTATCGAAAAAAAAAAAAGGGAAAACAAAAAATGGTAACATGAAGATGAACAAGGAACTCACCCTCCACTATGTCCACAATCAGTCCAGGGTTTTTGTAGGAGTGGGAAGAACATGATGTCGCCAAGGGAACCATCAGTCAGAGCCGGACAGAAGACTGGAATGTTGTTCTGCAAAACAGAATGGAATCATCTTTCTTAATGTTGTTCTGCAAAACAGAATGGAATCATCTTTCTTAATGTTGTTCTGCAAAACAGAATGGAATAATTTTTCTAAATGTTGTTCTGCAAAACAGAATGGAATCATCTTTCGTAATGCTGTCCTGCAAAACAGAATGGAATCATCTTTCTTAATGTTGTTCTGCAAAACAGAATGGAATCATCTTTCTTAATGCTGTTCTGCAAAACAGAATGGAATCATCTTTCTTAATGCTGTTCTGCAAAACAGAATGATACCATCTTTTTAACCCTGTTCTGCAAAATGGAAACAGATCATCTCTCTCAATGGCGTCTTGCAAGAAAGAATGTGGTGTCACCTTTCTTCACAGTGGATTGCTGGACCCAAGGACCAATGCACTCTCCTAATGAAGAAGATTTCAGGTATGAAACTCAAGTCCTGCCTTGCCATAGATTCCCTCCCCCCCCCCTCCCCTTCTCCTCCCTGTCCCTTACCCAGTCCCCCCCCCCCCCCAAATCCTCGCTCACCCTTCTCCTCTTTGCTTCAGCGTGTACTAAAGGTGCCAAAGTCCTGTGTCCTTGGACTCATTAACGCACCCGAAGTAGCAAGACTCTAATCCCTGGCAAAATCTCGCTTTCAGTGTACCCTCCTCTCCTTCAAGATTAGTGTACACTTTGCCTGACACCAGAAAATAAAACTGTATGCCCCTCAAATGTGGAAAGCTCATACCACGGCTGCATGCTCTATGCTGATCGTACACCTGTGTGCTGCTCTGACTTCAAATGGACAGAGAATCATGCTTAGAACACTTCCACACATGCAGATGTGAGAAGCACATACACAGGATTTGGGAGAGTCAAGCCTATTCTATATGAAAGCAAAAGGGCACAGATCTCTGTAAAGTGGAAAAGATCTTGGGACTGCCCTTTCGAGTCATTTCATGATTTTTTTCTTTGCAATAGGAAGTAATAGTTGCCACAGACTCAGCCAATTACTTCCCATGTACTTTCCTGCAATTGAACTTACAAAATATGAAAATTTAAGTCAAAAAAAAACATGCCATCAGACATATTCCTTCATACACATTCATCAGTTTGTAACAGTAACTTTACAGAGCTCAAGTTTAGCAGAAAGTTTGTAACGTTGGGATACAAAAAATGTGAACAGACCACGTATCTGCTATTTGATCCAGATTTCAGTCAATGATCCACACCAATATTCTATGGATTCCACCTTGGGCCACAATCCATTTCTTCCACCAACCTTCGTTGAAAAATGGTTGTTTCCATTACACAATTTCAGTCATTTTGTGGAATGATCCTGAAATGGGCTGTTTGTCGTGGGTCAGCTTCACGTACCTTCATCAATATTTTATGAGTTCCTCCAAGCGTACATCCAATCCTACAGCAAATATTTTAGTACACTAGGTTCAGTAGTTTTTTGTGCACCCGGCTGACAGACAAACAAACGCACAGGCACAGGGGGAAAACAACCTCCTTGGCAGAAGTAAGATCGTTATGTAGTTTGGGAATGCACACACACACACACACACACACACACACACACAGACATACAAAGACAGAGAGAGGCAGAAACAGAGGGACAGAAAGAGAAAGAGATATACACAACAGACCAAAAGAGACGAACAGAAAAAAAACAGAGAAGGAGAGAGAGAAAACAGAAGCACACATGGGAGACACCTGAGCACCAGATCAAGAACTCCACCAGAGACATGTGCACGTAGTTGCTGGTGTCGGCAAATTCATGAGGACTGTCACTGGACGGACGTGGCTGCACCCTCTGGGGGAGAACTCACTCACGCTAGCTCCGTGACTAAGCAATTATTGTCGTCAGTAGGGGGCTTAGCAGGTAGTGTCCTGCCTATGTTGGATCAGAACAGGCGCCACTGAGTGTCCTGCATATGTTGGATCAGAGGTGACTTGCCAGCAGTGCAGTGTCTCCTCTGGTGGGTTGCCTCCCGATGACCTGATGCTGACTGCTCCCTGTGCATTGCCAGTCCAGTAGCTACGTCTGTGGATGGGAGGTTAGAATGAACGGCATGGGTGCAATGCCACTGAGGTGGCAAAGAAGATGGGGCAGAAAAATAAATAAACAGATCAATAAAAGTGATGCAGACTCACGCGGTAAGCCCAGTAGTATACAGAATCTGGGTTGTTGATCTCTTTGCCCAGACGATGGATCATCTTGGATGGTGTCCACATCAACCCCCTGGGATAAAAACCACAATTCCATTCAATCCACTCCGTTTATAACCGGGTCAACCATGAAGGTCGTCTCTGAGAATGCTAAAAATAAAGCAAACAACACAGGAAAAACAAAACTCTAATAAAGCATACACCTCCCATCAATCCCAAACCACTTCAAGTATAATATCTAAAAAAAAAGAAAAAAAAAAAAAAAGGTTCAGTGAATAAAAGTTTTCCAAGGCTCTTTCTTGCTGTGTATGAAAATCAGTCAAGTTTGCAACATGATTTAGAATCCTACAAAAGTTTTACTGAACTTTTAGAGAAGGAAAAAAAAAAAACAATCACCTGACACTGTCTTAACCAAATCATTCATCACCAAACTTTACTGAAATATTGACAAACAAACAAAAAAAACCCAAAAGTTTCAAACCACCAACCACCATCTAAACCAAATTACTAGCCACCAACCTGAAAACTGTTTTGATAACTGGCCATCAAGGTTCCTCATTCCCTACAGACTGAAAGTGACAAGTTCTTCTGACCTCACCACTTAAAAAATTATGATCAGTCGAAAATAAAGGATATCACTCCTTCACAATATTCCACAAGAGATCAGCAAAGCCAAAGTGTATACACTCCAAACTCAAATTTTGAAAGATAATGTACAAATGAAAAAAAGTAGAAAAAGAAAGTTATTAAATGAAAAAAAAAAAATTTAAAAAAAAAAAAATTCAGATATGGGCATAAAAATGGATCTCAGTAATTAACATAATTTTGTCAAACATCTTGAAACAATGACTGCATTCTGAATCAGATTCATTGTAGGTGCAGATAGAACAGCAAACATCTGATTACCAATGCCGTAACTGAATGACTGACTAGTCAACATCTTTTTCCTGAAGTCGTCGTGACGACACACAACACGCGGAAAACCTCTCATCCCACCCACCGCCACTACATGCTTATGAAAAATGAAATAAAAAAAAGACACCTAATATTCATAGCTATAACAATTGTAAATTTCTTGGAAAACAGAATACATTTCCATTCTATCAATAAAAACCTGACCGCAAAACACACCTGCTCTCGCTGCTCGTGCAGCATTCTGTCCAGAATGGGCGTCAGCCAGTCCTCAAACATGCAGTAGTTGTCATTGGGCACCAGCAGGTTGCCAATGCGGTTGATCCCCTTGTTGCGCAGTTCTCTCCCCGGCAAGGTGAAGTCGCCCAGGTAGGTAGGAGCCAGACACTTGATGAAGTCTTCTTCGATGCCTCCTGCTGTGTCACCAAACAGTCCACCTGAACACGACAACAGAACAACACCAGAATCAGTAAAATGATATTTAAACAGTATTTCCAGAACACTATCCACCTAAATATAATGATAAAGCAATTTCAGAAACAGCAACAATGAAACAATATTTCGGCAGTATTCCAAGAATGCTGTCCCCCTAAAATATATTGATAAAATGATATCAGTATCAGCATCAATAAAATGATGTTTCAACAGTATTCCCAGAACAATCATGATAAATGTTACAGGATCAAGTACAGCACTGACAGAATGACATTCGGTCAAAAAAAAGTAAAACATTTCTTGAACCTGTCATTTGTACAGAAATAACATTGTTTTTCTACAATCACTGAAATGAACTTAACTATTGTGGTAACAGTATCAGCAGCAGCCACCCCACCTACCCCTCTCCGCCAAATGCAACTTCCACACATTCTGCAGAGCAAAAACATGCATCAAGGAATGGAAGAAAAGAAAACATTTTAATTTACAACATTTTTTGACAAATTTCAAAAAAAAAAAAAGAAGGAAAGAAAGAAAGAAATGAACAAACAGTAGAATATGACAGGGAAGTGAGAGGGCAGTGGGTGATGTGGTGGAAGGACGGAGACATTATAACTCAGAAGGTATTGTGTTTCATACTAGGCCATGAGAAGACAACTGCTCAAGTCAGCAAGTCAGGCATACCTGCTAGTAAAGACCTTCCATGCCACATATTATGCAAAATATTCACGGACACATCCGCCGCACCTACTCACCACACACATTCACCTCTCATGCCTACTTACTTTTTTGCCATCAACTATTGCTCTTAGTAGAAGGGCATAAAACTAAATATTACACCAAAAACATGCAAGTGTGCACACCACACTTTTTACATTTAGGTATTCCAAGGTGATTTTTGAAACAGCCTAGAGTTGCTTAAAAGTAGTTTCATTTAAAAGAGCTCAATTTTCTGAACACATTGATATAAAAATTTATGTTCATCTGATAATATTTGATGAAGTTATGATTTTTTAAATAAATTTTGGACTTAGAAAATTTGCGAAAGTGGCAATTTGCTTCGGACCCCAACTTTGAGGTACCATAAATCCATTTCTATGATCTCAAATGAGCCCAGATTGTTCCTGGCTACTCTCATGCACTTATAGATAATGCCCAATTTTTTCCTCCTGTCTTCTCTGAATAAATAGTCAACAATGTAATGCTGAAGTTGGTTAAACATGCAATTTGCGCAAAAGGGTCACTTTTTACGTAAATTACACTTGTCTTTACATGTTCAGTAATTTGTATCTGTATGTTGTACAATGTTGTTTTTATACCAAAATGATATTAAAAAGCTTATAAAACACATATATAACACATTTTGCAAGATCTTTCATACATAATTTTAATTATGCAACAGTAAAATATGGTCTTATGAAGAAGAGAAAGTATACATTTAACAGCTTTTTGCCCATCAAAATATTTTAACAGTTTTCA
The DNA here is from genome assembly GCA_016801955.1 of Conus betulinus. NCBI lineage: Eukaryota > Metazoa > Mollusca > Gastropoda > Neogastropoda > Conidae > Conus > Conus betulinus. The sequence goes on from JADBJO010011901.1 coordinate 24,966, forward strand.
GTCACAATGATATGGTGCACAGTCTTTAAAAGTATATAATAACATTTGGTTTCTTTGAATCTTCTCTGGTTTTTTTTTATTTTTTTCCCGACAGATAGTTTCGTATTCAGATATGATTTTTGTGACTGTCTTTCTGTCAGTATGTGCCATTGCTGTCTTGTTCAGTCTTTGCAGCCAGTCAACAACAAAGCTTGAACTCCACCCCTCTTTGTTCCTCAAAGTTTCTCTAAAGCGACAACAACAGCATTTGTCACTTTGGTGTCACGTGGAATCTTCAAAAGCTCAGGCTTTTTCAGAGTTTTCCAACTGATGCCAGCTGAAGACAGAACATCATCAATGTTATCCAAATCAACATCTTCATTTAGCATTGCTGAAAGTTCTTTAGCTGGCAGCTTCTCAGCCTTGAGTGTACAGCGCTGGATCACCCCTTTCAACCTGTTAATTAGGAAGCTGGTGTCGGGGAAAAGCCAAAGAAACCATTCTGCCACAGTGTCAAAAGTCACAGACTTCCCATTTTCAATTCGAAGTCTGTCAAGCTGCAGTAATAGTCTATTTGTGCAGCTGGATATGTTGGGGGGGTGGGTCTTCTTCCTTTACCAAACACCAAGAAGCAGCGCTTCAGTTCTTTGTACTGGTCGTCCTCTGCAAAACACACACACACACACACATACACACGCATACACACAAGCGCGCACACACACACACACACACACACACCACACAGTACACACACACACATACAGTACACACACACAGTATGCACACGCACACCACATACAGCACACGCATGCATGCATGTGCACACAGTACACACACACACACACACACACACACACACATGCATACACACATGTGTAACCATTGTGTTTTACTAACAAAAGAGGCAAGTACAATTAATGAATTATGTTGCAATTTAATGGGTAAGAGATTACTAAATATAAACAACAGCAGAAAATATGTCAGGAACGTAAGAATGAGAAGGGCAAAATTACATTAGCAGCCCAGAAAGTTCTTCATTTATAACACTGAAGACTGTAGACAACATGCACACATACCACATATTACGAAAAAAAAAAAAAAAAAAGAAAAATGGTAAGATAAAAGTATAGTTTTTTTGTGGGTCAGATTACCATGTGCTTGGGCAATTCTTACTACATTTAAAGAAATAACTGCAAATTTATTTCAATAAACAAACTGAAATCAGCAGCAAACTTTTTTTTTTTTTTTTTTGCAAGGTCTTTGTATTCTTGTGATGTTTATAGTGTGAGATGAACCTCTTTGTGTGTGTGTGTGTGTGTGTGTGTGTGTGTGTGTGTGTGTGTGTACACATGCATGCACGCGCGCAAGAGAATGTACAGTGTAAAAGCAATGCATTCAGTGACTCTGTCGCGGCTGCGATCATCGCGGCCATAGCAGACGACACATTCTGTTCAGGACCCTAACTTGGTCCAAGTCACGTGACCTTTTCATAAGAAATACTGAAGAACTACAATGTAAATCATATTTTCATGACACAGGTTTTTCAAATTGATGTTTCAATTACTTGATTACAATGTTAAAAATCCTTCCACGAAGCTGAAGATAAATACAGTCGATCGTGAAGTTGAAGTGTCGATTCAATTCAAACATAAGGCTCTCTTAGGTCACATGTTTTTAAAAAAGATTTTTTAATACAATCGCGCTCTAAGTACACAAAATATAACTTACAGAATTTAGTAAATATATCGACTTACCTTTTCGTGTTGTTTCTAGCGCCGATTGTTGAAAATTCGGTGAAAATAGTGTTGGATTTGTAAGCGATGACACAGATACGTTTGACTCGTCCGCCATTGTTGACATGCTTACAGTCTTCGAATAGTACCATCCGGAAAAACCGCTCGGGGAGCGCGGCGCACAGTTTCGTATTTGCTTGACCCCAATTATTGGAAAGTGCGTAATATGAGCTTTATTTTGATATATTTTTGAACAGATTCGGTTCATATTACGGATTTTATCGTAATTTGAAGTTTTAAAACATAATTTTTTGAGGAACTTAACTAAATTTTTTCTATACCCTTACTGCATACGAAAATGAAGCTTGAAGTCTCCTCTACAACTCTGTATCAGTTTCATTGAGCTATTTGAGCACGCCGCGCTCCCCTCATCGATGGAAGAAGGTGGGTGTAAGAACTTGTGTTCTGAAAGTCGCGACGGCATGCCTCCCGACCGCGGACAAGTACTTCTTTACAAGTTGATAATTAACTTATTATGTGCTTTTAAATGATGAAAACCTATCAAAACGAAAGAAAAAGTACTGGTAATTGATTGGTTTTATTTTTATTGTCTAAATCGACCGTTTTTATGTGGTTTGCACAAGTTGAAAACAAGGAAAATTTCGCTCCCGCAGCGCTGTTCGCCAGGCAAGGGGCCTGCATTGGAATACCTCACACACACACACACACACACACACACACACACACTCAGTTCAATAATCCAAACACAAGCCCACAGACATGCCAACACACCACGCACCATGTTGTGCTGGACAAGATATCGTATGACTTCTCTGGTCCCAGCGGAGATGAGATTGGAGGTGAAACTGAGGAAGATGGTGCAGTTGCTCTTCTCCCGTCCACAGGGGTTAAAGTTCATCTCCGTCCTGTGCTCCTCAGGAACGGGCTGCATCTTGCACGTGATCTGCAACACCCTTCACATCATCACCACTCTGGGAGGGGGGGGCCGGAATAGCTCAGTTGGTAGAGCACCGGACTCGTGATCCTGGAGTTGCAGGTTCACGTTTCGGTACAGGGGGATTTCTCCCTCAGAGTTAACATTGGTTCCCACTGCATTCCCCATACAGTCCTTCCAATGAGACTATAAACTGAGGGTCCGTGTGTGAATGCACACACATCTTGCACACACGTAAAATCCCATCCCCAACTTTCGGAAGAGAAGGCCAGTTTGGCCGTTGGTATGGATGACACGTTACACATAGCATGTACCTTCCCGAAGATGAGTATGGCTGCCTTAATGGAAGGATAAAAAAAACGATCATACACACAAAACTCCACTGCCTGTCTACACAGGCAGTGTCTGCAGGATCATCAGCTGCGTACGCAGAAAGAAAAAAAAAAATCACTACTCTGGTCTGCAGCAGGACCAGGGCTTGCGTCAACACCAGACCTGTTTACCCCAAAATTCTCTCTCAATATTCCAAATCCAAAAAAACAGTATTTTCTACAAAACTGGAATACTCCAACCATAAAGACTCGACCATGCTGTGGGAGACATGCACTGTTTTATCACAGCAGTGGAATACTACGTTACAACTATCAGACCTGTTTACCCTATTGGTGTACTTTTCAACAAAAATGCATGCATTTTCTACTGTGAATACAAAATTCCAAATTTCTGTAAAAGCAGGAGGTGGGGGGGGTTACCTGCCATCACACCGGACAGCCATCTTCCCAGTTGTACTCAACCACCTGATCATGCATAAACTACAGTGAAACAGGTTCTTTCTAAAACAAATTACTTTCACACTTGATTAATCAGCACACTTTAGCACGAGCTCATGCTCTCTTCACCAGATTTTCCAATGCTTGAAGCAACAGATACTGCCTAACGTTTATTTTGCTCAGGGAAGTGTTGCTCTTTGGTGAAAGCCTCTACTTGATTAGACTCTGCCAGTGCAATTACCACTCAAGAACTTTGTCTCCATAATTTTTCTCAACGTATTTCTTTTCAGTACACTGTATTCATCATATTCCCACCAAACATATGCACAAAATACGGCAAAATTGCACGGATAAACAAGTGTGCAACACATGTTCGTGAGTTCCCCCACTCTCCCAAAACTTTAAACTTAAAGGACTGAATGCAAACTTGGTTCAAAACTCCTAGGGATGTGCAGTCTTTTAACTCAATTTGATCAAAATCTGCAAAGGTTTGGTCGTCCATTTTCATCATTGCATTCATTAAGAATCGTCTGAAAGTTCAGTTTCCACTTCCAGCTTTACCTCCCTTTAACAGAAAGACGCAATACTAAATAAAACAAAACCTGCAATTGCATTTCCTAAGCCCCCACTGGCTTTGCTGACATTTTACGTCGCAACGTACTTCGCACATCAGACTACTCACTCATGATCTATCTAGAATAATGGTGTCTCTGCACAGTGTGTGTGTGTGTGTGTGTGTGTGTGTGTGTGTGTGTGTATGCACACACATGCACGCATGTGCAAGTTGAGCATGTGTGTACATGCGTCTTGTGTGCGCGCGCGCACATGATCGTGTGCAAGTGTGTGCGCACACATCTGCGTACATGTGCACATGCATGTGTAAAGACATAAAGAAGATTTTTTCTGATTACCTAATACTTGCTTTTGTTAACACAAATATGACCAAGCATGTACTGCAAGTATACAACATATCACACCACACAGCTTCTGTAACAAAACATGTAATACACGCAAACACACTTGAACATGAAGACAATGAGTGCAAGACACTAACACAAAAAAAAAAAAAAAAAAAGAAAAAAAGGGTAAAGACTCACAGAGCCAGCAACACACACTCCCACAACAGAAAGGCAGAGATGAAAACAACAACAACAACAACAACAACAACAAAGTTTACCATTTTGTTGATCTTCTCATTGGCTTTTTTTGTTTGTTTAGTTTTGGTTTTTTTTTTTACTATCGATCAACACGGGCTGAAACTGTACTGGAATGATTAGATCCTACACATTAGTGATACGCTTACATAATTTCTGATTAACATTTAAAAAAAAAAAAAAAAAAAAAAAAAAAAATCAGTGTACCATTTTGTTGATCTTCTCATTGGCTCTTTTTTTTGTTTGTTTTTTTTTTTTTTTTTTTTTTTTTTTTACTATCGATCAACATGGGCTGGAACTGTGCTGGAATGATTAGATCCTACGCCGTTAGTGATTTGCTTACATAATTTCTGATTTACATTTAAAAACAAACAAACAAAAAATCGCCGCACCATTTTGTTGATCTCCTCAATGGCTTTGCCCACACTGGTGGCCTGGAAGCCAGTGCGGGTGAAGGAGCGGAACAGTTCGTGGTAGTCGATGCCGTTGTTGAAGTCATAGCCACGCACCGTCTGACTTCCCACCGGCATGCCCTGGCTCCGCACCATCACGGCCTCCACTGCCGACTGTGGTACCTGTCCTTCAGCCATGATGCGTGGAACTGCAGGAAGAATGAACAACAGGTTACATGCAGAGGAACCCCTCAATACAAACCTGTGGAAATACTTGAAAATTCAGTGTTTAGACCGTTAAACTGAAGTCAGTTTAAATCAAAGGAAAGGGGGATTTATTTCAAGGTAAATGTATCAGACACCTGACAAAGACCAAAACGTTCCACAAAAACAAGACTCGAGTTTGAAATGCAGTCTTCACAGGAGCATCCTTACTGGGAGATTTCTTTACAGGAATGATTCAAACATGATAACGTGCTCTGGTCTAGACATTCAAAAACACAGGAATAAACCTCTCCAAATGCTGACTGCTGTCTACAGCTATGGAATGTGGACAGTAAGATGGCACAGTCAGATGGCACTCTCAAAAGCATCTTCCCACATTATTCATATTACCATTGCAATTCACACACTTGCTCAGTCATGTTAGTCAGTGAAAAAATCGTATGCCTGGATGGATTTTAAAGTTTCCCAGATGTCAGAGGTTTACTTTATAAGATTAAGGGTCACACACACACACACACACACACACACAACGACACACACACACTCTCTCTCTGTCTCTCCACACACATGCACACTCATAAATACACACACACACACACACACACACATATATCACACTCACATAAACACACATCCAAGCAAGCACATACACATGCATGGAAGTACAAAACCGTCTCAGAGACTGTCTCGGGTCAACAGCAGTGAAATCTCAATCAAGCCAGGCCTAGACTAGCTCTGGTCATCAAAATCTTCACACACCCTGACCAGCAACTACAGAATGAACTTCGCCTGCCCCACACTACAAGGGTAATGCACTGGCCCTCGTTATTCATGCATTGGTTAAAATGCTGACTTCTTCACGGTCACCCCTTTTAACCCTTTGTAACCTCATCATTTTTTTAAGCCATGTTCTTGTGCTTGCAAGCAAAACACTGGCCTCCCACTGGGGAAAAGCAGAACTTGTTGAAGTTCTGGAATGTGGAGCCAAAATGCACACCCTCCCCTAAAAAAAAAAAAAAAAAAAAAAAAAAAAAAAAAAAAACAACCCTATAACTGTCATTAAAACGGTTAAGTCTGATGCAAACTGGAGCATCAAGTGATGTGCTGACAACTTTCCTGCCTCCACACAACCTATTCTCTCCTTCTCACCTTTGAAGCACCTTGACGACACACAACGACAAAGCTTGATACTGTTTCGGGAACGCTGCCTTTCCACTTTTTTCCTTCTCCCATGATTTTTTTTTTTTTTTTTCCCTATCTCCTGGTTTCTTGTTTGTTTTTTTTTTTTTTTTTTTTTTTTTTCGCTACTGCAGATTCTCAGTTCCACATTTTCATTAAATCTATGAATTTATTACAGTATTGGAGTCTTCTTCAAAATAAAACTTACCAGACACACTTCTGATGTTCCAGTGATGTGATTTTTTTTTTTTTCCCCCCCTTCTTCTTTGAACACATATACAGCTATCCTTCTTACACCGTCAACATCCGGTCTAGCTGTACAGCATATTTTTAATAGCCAGACTGGCACAGAAAGTGTTATGTCTGCAAAGCTGGGTGTCTGGAACTGGTAGTTCAACTAAGCAGTGCAAGAATCATCCCACTGAGATCAGAACATACAATGGAAAATATGATTTCTGACAGTTAGGAAAACAAAGCAAAAAAAAAAAAAAAACAAAACAAAAAAAAAAATGAATCCCCTTGTGAAAAACGTGTCCCACATCTTTTGGCATCGAAGGGCAGAGCATTTCAATCATATCAGAGAAAGTGCTGGTTGCCACTCCCCTATGGATCCCTGTGCTTCGCTTTTTTTTTTTTTTTTTTTTTCATTTGAATAAAGTCAACATTTGCAGGAACTTATATTGTTTTCATTTTAACATTCAAGCAAATATATACTTTGTAATAATAAACATACAACAGCAGAGTTTCTTGACCTTTCTACTGTACATTATAAAATTCTGCAAGGTAGACTTTATGATAAACACAAAACTGTCTATTTTCATACTATGTAGTATGCCCACTTTTCACGCTGGCCAGTTTCTTAGCACTAACACTACTGTATGTACTACTCTACAAGACCCATCCCAGCATGCATGCATGCAGAGCACCACAAAAAAAAAACAAAAAAACTTCAAGTCAGGTGCCTTCAATTACCTTCATCTGGTCATCATAGCCTGCTTTCATCTATCTAGATCTCTCTCTCTTCTTGTCTCTCTGTCTCTCTCTCTCTCTCTCTCTCTCTCTATATATATATATATATATGTATACAGCTTCTTTTTATCAACCATCCACAAACAGCCTGACCTCAGCCAATCAGTAAACAGACAGGGGGTGCTAGTAACTCCACTTACACTACTGTTGGCAATATCAGCACAGACATGCATTAGGAACAGCCAAATTCACAATGAAAAAAAAAAAAAAAAAAAGAATCACACATCGATACATCGAAATGTAGATAAAGACTCAAACATCCACCTTCTCTGATTACCTATTGGACATTACAGACAACTAGAAGACATGTGGCAGTTGTTATGTGCTCTCTCTCTCTATCTTTCCTTTCCATCAAAATACAGATGCTGATTTACTTAAATCTAATCATAATACACTGTTTGTCCTTTATCATTTCTAACACATCTTAATTTTCTGTTACTTTTTGAGTATTTCCGTCTTTGACTGCAGATGGGTGTATGAGTCAGTTTCGCCATATGTATTGATAACTGTCAAATTCACAATTTAAAACAAAACAACAAAAAATCATTAAGACACGCTGTTAATTTAAGTCCCATACTTCTTTCTCGAGAGGCGATTCTTCTTTCTCCTATGTTTGTTATCTTAGTCAAAACAATAGCACCCAAATCAAAAGCCTCGAAGACCGCCGCATCTAAGCTTGTAGAGCAGTACTTATTACCTCTGACCGTGTGATGAACGCCGAATAGAGATCTGGCTGGACAGTTAACTTGCAATGCCTTGCCGAGCGGTTTCGCTCTCGCAGTTTCTGTTTGTGCAATTTCCGGACATGCTTTTGAAAGCTCTCTCGTCACTTCCTCGATTACAGCCAGCTCCCTTTTCCCCGTCCACCGCCATCTCTTGAAAAAACAAACTCCCGGGTTTATTTCTAAGGATGATTGCTACAATAAACTTGCACTTAAAAGTCTTAAGCTAAACCTTGCAGTGCATATGTGACAAACCTGTGATCATGATCGAATGGCTGACGAACAACGGAAGATGCCGACGCTAGAACAAAGCCTACAGCTATTGGGTCAATGGCCGTACGGCACCTGTTCGCTTACCTTTCGTCGTCTGCTGCACACTGCCGCTGCTTGGACCAGGCAGATTCAGGAACTGTGAACTTGAATGTTGCCTTGCGACATCAAAATGAACATCTAAATCTACATCAAAGTCTATATCTACGTCCGGTTCGTCATTGTTTTTCCTTTTCGATGATGAAGCTGCCGATGTAGCAGTGCTGCTTGGTCTGCTCGACTCCCCCGCCGAACTCGTACTGTGACGCTGAGACTGGTTATGGACAGACAACTGCGTCGATGCGTCAACACGAGGCCGAACCCAAGGGACCCTCTCGCGGAACATCTTGGGTGAGACTCAACGTGATTGGGGCGGTTCTGCGAACTTCAGCGTTTTCGACCCATTCTACAGAATCAGGGATATCGGGGTCCGGTCCGTGAATATGCGCTTGAGTGTGATGAACTGCCATACGTTGATCCCCGTCGCACCATTGCGTGTAAGCTCTTCCTGGGCACCCGCGACGTGTGCAGCGCCATGTTGTCTTTTGGATCTTTTCATTTTCACGATCTTTTCGAAACACATAACCAGCACTGGACAACTTCTAGCTTTCATCGGTGGGATGCTGTCCATTGGCATTTGCCCAATGGGCAGAACAGAACTCTGTTGACGCTCCAGTTTCACAGCTTGAAGAGACGAAACACTAGAAAGTTATCGTTGGTCTAAAATGAACAACTTACTTGATTAATTCCCCTTTGTTGGAATCGTCGCATGGTGTGCGCGCGCGCGCGCGCGCCTGGCGCAATTTCTCGCCCGCGCGCAGTGAGCGCTGCGCGCGCGAGCGCGCTATTCTAAGCATAAAGCATACAAGGCCTAGCTACACGCCCTACAGACGCATAGGCAACGTGACGCCTGCTCTGTCATTGATTTGACTTGCAAAGTCAATGTTGCGCCTGCGCGCAAGCACTGCATAAGGTCCATTAAAAAGAGACAATGACAGAAATGGGACAACACCCTCAGCACTGCACCCCGCACTCGTTTGTTTTCGCAAATAAACCGGTCCCGACAATCAAGTTGACACACTGGTTTGAATGATAGAAGACTGGGCAAACTTCAAGTGAGCCACCAATGTGTGAGTGTTCGGCGACGAAGTTTGAAAACTTCGAAGAGGAGTAAGGGGAGAGGAGGACATCATAAATACAACTTTCACGTTCTGAGCGCAAGGGGGGCGGGGGTGGAATATGGCGTTCAATATGAGAATGCAGAAGTTAAATATCCGATAATAATGGTTTATCCGAAGGAAGTATTTTGGAAAAAAAAACTTTGAAATGTTTATGCCTACAGGCTAAAGACGGGCCTGATCTGGAATCATGATGCGTCTCTCGTCAGTCTATTCTTTTCCTAGCCCACCAAGATTTCAGATGGTACCTGCGCCCTGACGCTGCAAGGGACTGCTGGCTGTTGGAAGCTCTATACCTAGCATGCTATGGGTAGCCACGGATTAGTTAAAGTTATTTACAGTGGCTCTGGCAGACATGATTTGCACAACATCATTGCTCCAACATTATCTTGTCTTCAGGCCTGTCTATTGTACAAGGAGCAAAAAATTCAGTGAACCTATGGCCATGTTGGGAACTTAAGTTTGTTGGGCAACTATGGGAGTGTGTATCAACACAGAACAAGTAACATGCCATTTCAACAATACTCCAGTCACATCAGTTTTTTTTTTTGTTTTTGCTTTTTTTTTTTTTTTTTTACAAGGAACAATTGTCAAATGCACAACTGTTTTGTTTTTACAAGAAACATGCTCAACTGTTTTGTTTTCACAAGAAACATTCTCACATGCTCAACTGTTTTTACAAGAAACATTCTCACATGCTCAAGTTTGTTTTTTATAGGAAACATTAGCACATGCCGAACTGTTTGTTTTTATAAGAAACATTCTCACATGCTCAACACATCACTGGACCATCCCCTTTCACAGGGTACAAAGGGTAAAAGTCATTTGAGGGGCAGAGACTACAGCTGCATCATAGAATTCCCTAACGTACTGCCACCATGCCGAGTCCAAGGCAGGTCCATGATCGAGGCTGCCAGACCTGAAGATTCGCCGATTATTGATGATATCACTTGAAGTCTGACAGATCTAAGTCTGCTAATTGGGTCACAGCTGACAGGCATTTATTTTCCCACAACACACGAATTAATGTCATCTGCTTTTAAATTCTCAGTGCTGGCTGCAATCAGTGGGTGAAGGCAAGGGGAGGGGGGAAGGGGAGCTTGTTTTCAACAACACAGTCAAGGTTCCTGTTTCCCAACGTCATTTGTTAGTGATGTATGGAGAAGACATGTATCTATATCAAAAATTTGTATCTTTTTGTGTTGTTGTGCCACTTTGCACTCGGTTTCGCCATGCGTTTATTTGTGGCTTTTCTCCCACATAATGCTGTTGTCTCCTCCACTTTGCTAAACCAAAATGGGCAGAGTGCATGCCTGAAAATCAGTTGTGTCCATCCCCCTCATCAATTGCATGCATTTCTTCCTGACAACTCACCCCTACCCTGCCAAGTGAAGGCTCTGCAGCCTTCATGAAGATGGTCCCTAAAGTGAAGACTCAGGACATTATATTTCTTGAGACAGAATCCCCTTGAAAGCCATCCTTAGGTGTTCCTTCTGATCAGGCCCATCATGAGAGAGTGTTTTTCCTTAAGGTTGTCATAAAGAACTTAGTCTCCTGGAGACATCCTCATGGTACCTCAACTGATGGGACTGCTGTTAACGGAATAACTGAGCTTTCTGTGGCTCTTCCAACAGGGATAACGCTGTTCTGAAGGAAGGAATGGAGCAAACGGGAATGGGAGCAGGGGAGGCTGTATCTTTGTGAGTAGTCTGCTAAATTTTGTCTAGGGCCCATCCTGAGAATTTTCTGCTTGAAGCCATGTTGTTGGTCTCTTGTCTCCTGTACATTTCACAGATTGGTCCCTATGACACAGATTCTTGGATTCTTTTTCCTCATCTGAACTAATGAACAGTACCAGATCTAATGGTTTTTTCTGTAGATGCCATCTCTACCTCGTAACTGTAAAATTTCTTATCCCTCCCGTCCTCCCTGCCCCTCCCAAAGTGTTCTCCTTCGTGAGTCATCTGCTCCAGAAGGAAACTTTGGTGATTCCTCTTTAATGTCATTAATCCTCAGGGCTCTATATTTTGAAGCTCACCCATTTGAAGGGCAACAGCATTGGAAGCTCTCACACCCTGAAGACTCAAAATTACAACATCTTGAGGACAATCTTCCTGTGAGATGTCTTGGGAGTACCCTTCATTCAGAGTTTTCCTGTGTCTTTTTCAAAGTCATGAGGGTACCTTCCTTCAGGGCTTTCTTGTGTCTTCTTCAAAGTCATAACAAGGCAAACCTCAAGAAAGGCGACAGGGAGGCTCATTATGTTTGGACTCCTTTCTGAAGGCTGTGTCAGGATCTCCTTTTTCAAGGCAATGCTTTGGGGGTTTTCTTCATGAAACGGTTGAGAAATTGCTTTCTTTCTGTTGTTTGGAACCCATTTTGTGGGTTACCTGAGGATTCTTCTCTAGAGGCCATCCTGAGAGATTTCTTATATAAGCCTTTTGACAGTTAACAAGGCAATTAAAGGGCTCTCCTCCTTGAGATGTCATCCTGAAGTATGTCCTAAGATTTATACATTCCAAAGGTTGTCTAAGGCCGTCCTTTTGGCTGTACCCATAAAGATCACTAGCCCGGGGAGCTCTCATTTCTGATGGGCTCTTCTTCCCGAAGGCTGTTCTTCCAAAGGGCATCCAGATAGGTGTGCTCATGCAGGTTCTCCCAAAATGCTCAGTTTTGGAGACTGCCATGAGGGCTGTTCTTTCTAAAGGTTATCTGGAGGGCCTTCTCTCCATAGGGACTTTTCCTTTAAAAGTATATTGAGACCTCCACTTCCTGAGACCCATCTGGACAGATTCTCTTCTCTGAAAGTGACAAAAGACATGTTTGATGGCTTTTTTTAATCTATTGTTGGTGGGTTGGTTTTATGTGAGAGAGAGAGAGAGAGAGATATTGTGTGTGTGTGTGTGTGTGTGTGTGTGTGTGTGTGTGTGTGTGTGTGTGTGTTCATTTAGACTGAATATATAGGTTCTTTTCAGCTTTGCTGAGATTTTTCTTTCAACACTTTTCAGCTTTGCTGAGATTTTCTTTTTAATATGAGCATCTTTTTCTAAGTCTCCTGTGAATATCAAATCCAATCATAATATTGCCAATTTAAATACATTAAAAGCAGGTTAGCCACTTTGAAGGAAAACCAAAATCTGATCATAAACTGTATAAAATGGGATACAAGTATCATAAAATGTAATCACGTTTAGCATAAATCAAGCCCCAGAAGCAGAGATGATTATCAGGTGACTCTTGCTCTCCATCAGACTTAACTGGCCGGAAAAATAAATGCTTTTTAGGTAACATTCACAATACAAAGAACGCAACATAAGTAAGCATCAGTTCGTTCATTACAGCATGCCAAAAACAAGCCTGGTAGCACGTGATTTGGGGGATCAGCAGTGGCCAGGGTTCTTGTCTACACACAAATACATCACATGCACACAGGCACGCATGATTGCATGCATGCACACACGCACACATACACACACACACACACACGCACACACACACACACACAGAGTCTTTATAGTGAAGGCGTTTGATATATATTTCATGTAAGTTTAATTGTAAAATCTTGTGTGCTCCTAACTGGTCAGATGTGTGAGAAACAACAGTGCAATTCGTCTTTCAGTATCCCAAAGCCAGTAAAATGGTACTTTTCCATGCAAAAGCAAGGTTTTGAAGTGTGCTAGGCCATTTTGTTTTTAAGGATAATTTGGTGGGGATGAGTTGGGGTCAGAGATAATCTTGTCAATTTCTTTGTCACGCAAGTAAAGAATAAGACATGGTGCTGCATATGAAGATCATGAATAAATTGCAATTCCCTAGTTTAAGTTTGAACTTAATTTTGCTCAATGTATGCTGTTTTTGAAGAAGTACTTCCAAGTTCAAATGCTCATATCTCAGAGACATATAAAGATACTTGAAATTATTTTGTTTAGCTTTTTTTTCCCTCCAAAATTTTGTTCAGAATTAACTCTACTTCTTTTAAATTTTCACCTCAGTTTGAAACGTTTCTCCACTATTCACGATTGCTTCACGCAGCATCACATATGCCATCCTATAGATGAGGTAATTGAGGGCATTGTTAATTTTTTTTTTTTTCCATTAATGATTGGCTTGGTACACATTTCTTCTTAGACGTTTCTTGTGAAAGTTTTTATGGTACAGTGCTATCTCCAATGAAGACAGCCCTAGTACTGAAACACATTTATTATCATATTATAATGAATACTTATATAGCGTTTATTCTCGGCTAGAGATCAAGCTCTAAGCGCTTTACAATCCACACTTGTTTACACAACGGTCTGCCTACCTGGGTAGTGCCGACTGAAGAGTTGCTAGCTGGCGCTTCTTTCAGTCATTTCCCCATGTCATCCAGTCAATATTGTTCAATATCGTTCTCTAAATTTCCTTACTTCCTTCACTCTTTCCATTTCTCACTCAGGGTGCATGTTATGTGTAACATGTCATCCATTCCAACGGCCAAACTGGCCTTCTCTTCAGAAAGTTTGTGATGGGATTTTATGTGTGTGCAAGATGTTATGTAATTCTACAAGTACATACATAAAGATTTACCTACCATTTCAGAGTCAATGTTAAGAAGTGGATATATTAAGATCTGCCTCTCATTTAAGAATCAGGGTTTACCAGGGATTTCTGGGTATCACTGTTGAGATGCTGTGACATTCCACAGTGTCAGTGACAGTCTGTTGAAGAAGGTTTTCTAGCTTTTATGGTTAGACTGCAAAACAGATGTACAACAACCACTCCCAAGTCATGTTGTTTCACAAAATGTATGACATAACCCACACCCTGCAATCTTTTTCAGTTCTGAAACTGGTAAAATAAAGAAACAAATTGGGAAAAGAAAGGAATATATCCAAAAACATGCCCAAAAAATAATCTCCCCCAATTTATTTTTTAGGACACAAAATTAATTCTAAAACATGATTAAAATAGATGTACAAATGGGATTTACAGGTAGCAAACATTTTGAAATGAAGCAAGATATGGCGGTAGTAGTTGCAATCCTATCCAACAAAAGCATTTCCTCTGAAAGTGCATGAAAGAAATAAACACACAGAAAGCATTGATGACCAGCAAGTATGTATGTACATTAATCTGAAAGAAAAAAAAAAAATCAATTCCCCGCACCAGTCTCTCTTTTTCAAAAAGAAAGTGATTCCTGATTTTTTTTTTTTTTTTCTTTTTTTTTTTCTCCTGCAGGTATTAAAACTTTTGTTACTGTCATGGTTGTTTTGTTTTCTGTGTTCACCGCCCCTGCCTAACAATGATACTTTAGAGCCACTGCTCATTCCGTCTCCCCAACACACAGCAGCTACACCCAGATCATCCTGTCACTACCCCAGCTTTGACTGTTCTCTGGGAGTGATGAACATGGAACGGTCATGAGGTGACCCACCAGAGTAGACACTGCGCTGCTGCCACAAGAAGTATCAGCTTTCATTTAGACTTGTGACATTATGATTACATTCTTTTCAGCATCACTTTCAAGTTTGCAAATACAGTCGATCCACATAAAATTTCTTAATTTCTATCTGAAGATTTTTCTTTTTCCAATCCATATTCTGAAAGAGAAGTAACAACAGCACAGTATATGTCCTCTCTCTCTCTCTCTCTCACTCACACACACACACACACTAACTCAGAACACACTGTCAATGGGTTATTTCTTCATCCATGTCCATCAGATTTGTTGTTCGTGTCTTTGTCTGTGCATCAAAATGCACAAAACACATTGTGACCAGTTTTGGTGGAAAAATACAATATAGCCAAAGGACAATCCTGTTAAAATTTCAGTGCAGATCCGCAACATGGATCTGGATCAGGGGACCATCCAGGATCAGTTCAGCATGATTAATAGAAATTTTACAAAATATTCAGTCTTAAAAAAAAAAAAAAGTATTGCTTTTTTTTCATTCCATATCAACAGGTACTCCCTTTGGAGGCAAAATGATTTTTTTTCACGCACGACTGACTCACCCAGCACAGCTGCCCTCTCTCCAGTGTTCTATAGGCTTTCAAACTGATTCTGCTAACTACAAATCTACCCATCAACGACGACTGTACGTTCCATTTCCAAGCAGTAGTTTGGGAAGGACTGAGTGCACTACACACACTGAGCTTAGATACGTCTGCTCCAGCTCTTGTGAGCACCATTTGCAGTGTACTTTGCAGCAAGATAACAAAAAAAGGTTTTTTTTTTATTTTTTTTTTTCCAGCTTGCATCAAGTGACTGACAAATACAATAATTGACAGCCATCTCTCAAAACAGCACTTTTTATCAACATGTAGCCTTGTTCTTCTTTTGCCCTACTTTGTGTATGTGTGTGTACAAGTGTGTGTGTGTGTGTGTGTGAATTTAGAGCTATATCTAGATTAAACGCCATTATTATCCATTAGTATTTTCATATTTTAAATCAGACTTCTTTGAACACTACTGTAGGCCATTCATTGACCACAGCACCATTAAATCCTGTACCTTACTGCACCTTAAACTGTTAATACGTTGGTGTTTTCAAAACTTTTTTTGTGGATAGATTATAGCTTATAATTTATTCTAAACTAACCATCAACATTTTCAGAATGTCGGTAATTAATGCAAGTGTCCTACAATGCACACGTCACAAAAGAAGTTCAGACTGTCATCATTCACCCACAAAATATAAAAGCCCATCATGAATACAAACACAGTTGAAACAAACATGGGTGCCTCTGTACTCCCCCTCCCCCCCCCCCCATTACAACCATTCCTCCCTGTTTCCATGCCCTCCCTCTTCCCCATATGTCCGACACCTTTTTTAACAATCACAATCTCTAACTGATTAAAAAAAAAAAAAATGTATAGAACTTCACACAAGCTGGAAATGATTTTTATCTAACTCCCCTTGCAGCAACTACCATCAAACCATGATCAGAGTCCACTTTAAAACACCAGTTTGGACGTCACAAATGCTGGAAATGATTTTATTATTAAAAAAGAAAAAGTTCTCCATCTAAACCCCAAGCCCTCCCCGACTCCTCTCTAACCACCACCACAATCAGACCATGATCAGAGTCCACTTTATGACCCCAGTTTGGACGTCACAATCCCAGGTCTTTGTTCCATCACAACTTCACTGCACTGCTCAGCTTTGCTGCGGCAGCGGAATCCAGGATCCAGACGACTTCCCCCATTAGTCGGCCGAACCATTGCGGCGGGCAAGGGGTCATCCTTCCCGCCTTCCAGGACTTGCTGAATGGAGCAGAAACAAAAACCATGTTCTCAGTTTGTGACTAGCAACACAGGGAGACAACCTGTAAATTCATTACAATGAATGACAACCTGTACATTCATCACAAAGAAGTACAACCTATGCATTCATTTTAAAGGAAGATCACCTGTAAATTCCTTACAAAGAAAGACAACCTGTACATTCATCACAAAGAAAGACAACCTGCACATTCCCTACAAAGAAAGTCAGCCAGTAATTTTTTTTCAAAAGGAATGCCATGCAAACTAAGTGACTAGGCTGGAAAACTGTTTCTGAAAAATTTTCAGGCCAGAAGTACAAGCAAGCGTGGGACAGAGGTGAGTAGTAGGTGCTGGGTGGGGGGTTTCAATCTTCCACATGATTGTAAAATTGAGAGGCGGAAGGGAGAAACAAGGAGGAGCCAATGGGGAGGGGAAGGGGGGGGGGGGGGGGGATATCAACTAGTCAGCAATGTGTGTGATTCTCAATGCAAATTTGTTCTCGCCTTTGTTTCTTTGTTATCAACTAGTCAGCAATGTGTGTGATTCTCAATGCAAATTTGTTGTTCTCGCCTTTTTTTTTTTGTTGTTATCATCACACTCATCACGGCAAGACCACATTCCCTTGTTTTCCACATTCACGTGCTTAAAGACCTTCAGTCGCACTCACTAAATTTCTTAACATTGTCAAGGCCTCATCTGCTGATATACTGAATAACAGAGCACAGAGCATAAATCATTCAAAGGCAGACAGCCCTGATTACGACAAAATCGGGTTTTGACCGATCCAATGGGAATCACTATCAGAGGTGCCTAAGTCAATCAGTTCTGCGTTGATCACTTAACTGACAAAAACTTTGTCCTCTTAGGACAGCATTGAAAGCAGTGTGCTAAATATCAGTGACTCCGCTCAATGGCAACTTTTCAGAATTTTTCATAGGCTGGAATTTCAGCCTGAGCCTTTAAAGTGGCACCCCTAGAGCCAGAGGGAGTTTTCCCCACACCTGAATTGAACAGCACACAATTTTGCTGAGCCTGAAAGGCAATTTTCAGATTTTTTATACCGGTCCTATTCCTGGTCCGAGCCAAGAATGTGGCAAATCTTGTTCAAACCATATGAGTAAGGAAAGATCCACTACACAATTCAAACCACAGGATCAAAGTGCTTTATATTTATTTACTGGATGGGCCATATTTATGAAACAGAAAACATGGATAAAACTGCACTTACACCATGTAATCTAAAAGGTCTCTAACGCTGTCGGTACCAGACTGGCTTGGTCAAAGGTCAAGATCAGAGGGAGGACAGTGTGTCCACAATCGGTCAAGAATCCAGTCATCAGCTTTTTTACCTGCAGTATGTCGGCCTTGCCTGCACCTGCAGCAGCGAACACAGCACAAGCTGCGTTGTTGATGACAGGAAAGGTCAAGGTCACCCGCGCTGGTGGGAGGCTTTGGAGAGTCTGTGATTGAAGCTACTAGACGTGTTGTTTCCTGCAACAGACACACGAACACAGGCACACGGGCATGCACGCGCACACACACACACACACACACACACACACACACACACACTCACACATACACACATTCGCACACACACACACACACACACACACACACACACACATATCAACTGTGGGCCATCCAGTCAAAACACTTTGACAAAGTCCAACAAGAATGCAAGAATTTTCCTCAAGAGAAGGATTTTCAAGGGAAAGAGAACTTTGATACTCTCATCAAAATGTTGATTAGTCATCAATCTTTTCCTTTTCAAAGGACCTAAGATGACAACATAACAGAAACATTTATATAGTAGTGTAATCATGGATGAACAAATGTGACCAATGAAATCCAAAAACATTCAAACAGTGGTGTGATCAGAGATGAACAAGTATAACAAATCAAATCCAATATATACCAATATGAAAAATGGAATCCAACTACAAATGCCACCATCTTGTTTCCATCCACCAACGACCTGTGAGGGATGTTTCCGAGAGTTTCAAGCACTCATGGCAAACTGCAGCTGGCCTGACGGAATGCCAGCCTTTCTGTTGTTACTTCTGCCAGGGCAAACCATTCCAGGTAAGTTCTGTCATGCTCAACCTTTATCAGATGTCATTTTGAATGACACACTTTGGACAGTGCGGAGGCTCTCTTGAACCATACATTTTACACAGGCTTTATTGTGTGTTTTAACTATGTTTATTCCTGTTCAGATGAGTCGGGTCGAACAAGGACCCCTACTCGTCAAAGAGTTCTCAGGAGTTTATACCTTACCCAACAATGCGGGTGACCCTTGATCCATACTCGTGCTACAACAGCCAATCACTGCTCTTTAAAGCACGGGTCCTGCATGACCTACATAATCAAAAGTGTATACTTGGAACGATGTAACTAATTACTTCTTTTCTTTTGATGCAAACACACACCAAAATCAACAGACAGACAGTTAGTTCAGTTATAACTATTGCCTATTTCATAGAAAATTATAAATACAGATTTCACTTAGTCATGTATCTAGCTCGTGGGCAATGCAGGAAACATGGAAAAGGTTACATTATCCATTGACAGATTAAAGAAGTACATCAGTTTTGAAAGAAAAAAAAAACATTCCAGTCAAAAGGACATAAGCACTAACACAGGTTTCTAATTCAAGCACTTACATCAAAGACTGTGGAAACTCCAGAAAAAGCTTCCTTCTTCCTAGGTATTCATTGAATAGAAACATGACAGACAAGACTTTCAAAAGCATTTTACCAGTTTTTATCCAACAATGGAAATACAATCGTTATTAAAGACTGACAAGTCAAATAATAGATTCATTTTTTAGGATTTATCAAAACTAACTTGACCTTGCACTTTTTTTATATATATCAAATCTGTGTGCGTGTGTGTGTGTGTGTGTGTGTGTGTGTGTGTGTGTGTGTGTGTGTGTGTGTGTGCAATGATGTAAGAAAACAAAACAAAAAACCCCAACAACTTTGCGCCAGTAGTTTAGCGAAGAGAGAAAAGTCTTTGCAGGCATATCCATACAATTTTCCCTTTACTCTCAGCCACCTTCCTCCTCCACACAAACTCAGCGCTCCCCTCCTCCCCACCTTTAAGTTTTCACACCTACCACCCAACAATGCTGAAGAACAAACTAACCTTGCACAAGGCATGCTTAGGGAACAGAGAACAGGTGTGACCGTCAGGACCCATGCCAAGGACAGCAGATCAAACCTTGGATGTCCTGCCCAGGGAACACTTGGCGCAGGCTCTTCAGGTACTCTCTTCGGCTGCCGACTCCACTGTTACATGCATACATGCGTGTAACACAAGTCAACTCCCTTTAACCCTTTCACTGCCTAGGAATTAAGCTTAAAGTTAAATCCTATCTGCCAGGGGTTTTTTTTTCTAAAAAAAAAAAAAAGAGAGAGTATATATTTTCAAAAAATTCTGCTGACTTTCTCACTGATGAAAACGAGATTACCAACTATCAACAGAATCTAGAGACTTCACCTCCCTGAAAATATCCTCTGTTTTGTAAGCGGCATAAATATAAAATGAGGAATATTCCCGACTTCCCCATGATAAGTATACTCGACGGCCATGGCAGAGAAGAGTACATGCCCTTGCCATTGAGTTATCTCATCAAGTTAGGCACCAAATGGGTTAAATTTTAAAAGAAATTTGAAATAACTTGGCCAGTTAACATGGTCAGACAAATTACAAGACAAACACGACATCTTTTGATCTCTTCAGTCTTTTTAAGGCAAGAGAAGCAACACTCTGGACAATGAAAATGAAGAACAGGCAATCACCTTATCTCCTCGAATTCTCCGCAAGATGGTCGTTGAATAGGAAAAAATGCCCATCTTGCACCGATTTTGAGAAGATATGCGATTGCTTGTTCTTCATTTTCATTGTCCTGAGTGTTGTTTATCTTGCCAGAAGAAGACCTAAGTAACTGAAATGCCTGGTATTTTGTCTTGTAATTTGTTCATGTCAACTGGCAGGTTTATTCACATTCCTTTCAAGATTTGTATAAATTTCTGCCTGCAATCAATCACCTTGCTGTGCAACCACTGCTTTTTAATTTGAATATTCAATATGGCAGCATCTACATTTATAGCAACACCATTTACACTGATCAATAATTCATAAAAAAAATAATGTATTCACCTCAACACTCTATTTACAAAGGTTGTGTGTGCATTTATCTTTTAACAGATAATCTACATAATTGTACAAACCATGACATGACACATACCAATGAGCATTTTTTTTTTTTTAATGAAAATCAAAGTGCTGTTACGATATCTGTTTTACAAACATTTACAATTATTTGAAAACATTTGAGTTGAAAAATAAAACTTTTTTTGTTGCAGATATGATACTGTCAAGACTGTCACTGATTTTACATCAGCATTGTCTGTTCACATTTCTGATCGCGAACATTCAATGTTATCCCTTAATCCCTAAAACCACATACCTTTTGCAATCATGAAAAATGTAATATCAAGAGAGAGAAAGAGAGGAAACATAAATGAACCTGCTGTGGTACTGAATCATAGTTAACAATCATGTGGGTAAAATTATAAATGAACGAATAATTTTTACTGCATTTTTATTTGTTTTTCTTCATTAACTTCTGTTCTTAGGTAAAATAACTAAAGTAACTTTATGCTTATTCCAAAAAGCAACCAAAATAAACAAGACCTCTGAAGACTTGTCTTTTTTTACACTATTTTCTTCACCCATATTACATTTTCCTCCCACCCAGTAGTAAATGGGTACCCAATTTAGTTCAGGGAAGTTTAAAGGCAGCATAAGGAGAGGAATGGGCTTCGTGTCCCACCGTTCTGTGCTCTAGACACAGTAAAACTCTTAGACAGTTTACTGTGCAGCCAATAGGGCATGGGAACTTGAAACTCTTTTTTGGTTTTTTTTTGTTTGTTCGTTTGTTGAACAATAGATTTCCCTCCCAAGAATGATTGCGTCCCTTTAAAAAACTTGTTTTTTTCCATCTGCGGCGCCCTCCGGAGGGAGAACTCACCTTCGCCCGCTCACCAACAAAGCAATTACTGTCGTCAGTCCCTACTGATGAAAGTAACTTTTCTTGCGGAGCTGGCTTAGTAGGTGGCGTCCTGTGTATGTTGGATCATAACAGGTGCCACTGAACATGACTGAAGTGGCTCAGCAGTGGCAGCGCAGTGTCTCCTCGGATGGGTTTGCCTTTTGACCCATTTGACATTGACTGCTCCCTGTGGATTGCCAGTACCAGGGTTGCAGCATGCCAGGCTGGGCTGTGGCTGCGGACAGGGGGTCAGAATGAGCGGCATGGGCGCAATGCGACTGAAGTGGCACAGAAGATGGGATAGCAAAATTTAAAAAAAAAAAAAAATGTCATTTGACATTGACTGCTCCCTGTGGATTGCCAGTACCAGGGTTGCAGCATGCCAGGCTGGGCTGTGGCTGCGGACAGGGGGTCAGAATGAGCGGCATGGGCGCAATGCGACTGAAGTGGCACAGAAGATGGGATAGCAAAATTTAAAAAAAAAAAAAAAAAAAAAAAAGCAAACAAACAAAACTTGGTTTTTCCTGAAAACTTTTCTCTTTGCCAAGAATGATTCCTTCCCTTGGAAGAGTTGGTTTTCCTTGAACGCCCCCCCCCCCCCCCCCCCCCCCCCCCCCCAAACTTTACTTGATTTTACAGACTTAATTCCCCTGAACATTTTTCTCTTTGCGTACACTATATCTACCTCCCAAGAATTATTTCCTCCCTTTATGGACCAAATAACGTATGTGATCACCTCTCACAAATAACGTATGTGATCACCTCTCACAAATAACGTATGTGATCACCTCTCACAAATAACGTATGTGATCACCTCTCACAAATAACGTATGTGATCACCTCTCACAAATAACGTATGTGATCACCTCTCACAAATAACGTATGTGATCACCTCTCACAAATAACGTATGTGATCACCTCTCACAAATAACGTATGTGATCACCTCTCACAAATAACGTATGTGATCACCTCTCACAAATAACGTATGTGATCACCTCTCACAAATAACGTATGTGATCACCTCTCACAAATAACGTATGTGATCACCTCTCACAAATAACGTATGTGATCACCTCTCACAAATAACGTATGTGATCACCCCTCACAAATACGTATGTGATCACCCCTCACAAATAACGTATGTGATCACCCCTCACAAATAACGTATGTGATCACCCCTCACAAATAACGTATGTGATCACCTCTCACAAATAACGTTATGTGATCACCTCTCACAAATAACGTTATGTGATCACCTCTCACAAATAACGTTATGTGATCACCTCTCACAAATAACGTTATGTGATCACCTCTCACAAATAACGTTATGTGATCACCTCTCACAAATAACGTTATGTGATCACCTCTCACAAATAACGTATGTGATCACCTCTCACAAATAACGTTATGTGATCACCTCTCACAAATAACGTATGTGATCACCTCTCACAAATAACGTATGTGATCACCTCTCACAAATAACGTTATGTGATCACCTCTCACAAATAACGTTATGTGATCACCTCTCACAAATAACGTATGTGATCACCTCTCACAAATAACGTTATGTGATCACCTCTCACAAATAACGTATGTGATCACCTCTCACAAATAACGTTATGTGATCACCTCTCACAAATAACGTTATGTGATCACCTCTCACAAATAACGTTATGTGATCACCCCTCACAAATAACGTTATGTGATCACCCCTCACAAATAACGTTATGTGATCACCCCTCACAAATAACGTATGCGATCACCCCTCACAAATAACGTATGCGATCACCCCTCACAAATAACGTATGTGATCACCCCTCACAAATAACGTATGTGATCACCCCTCACAAATAACGTATGTGATCACCCCCCTCAAATAACGTATGTGATCACCCCTCACAAATAACGTATGTGATCACCCCTCACAAATAACGTATGTGATCACCCTCTCACACAATAACGTATGTGATCACCTCTCACAAATAACGTATGTGATCACCTCTCACAAAATAACGTATGTGATCACCTCTCACAAATAACGTAATGTGATCACCTCTCACAAATAACGTTATGTGATCACCTCTCACAAATAACGTATGTGATCACCTCTCACAAATAACGTTATGTGATCACCTCTCACAAATAACGTATGTGATCACCTCTCACAAATAACGTATGTGATCACCTCTCACAAATAACGTATGTGATCACCTCTCACAAATAACGTTATGTGATCACCTCTCACAAATAACGTTATGTGATCACCTCTCACAAATAACGTTATGTGATCACCTCTCACAACAGGACAGATAAGTAACATTTTCAAGATACCTTCCCAATAGTAAAGTAATATTGCTAGGAAAGGTAAATCTTGGTGACCCAAATGTTCTAGTAGTAACCAAGCCATTTAAGAAAAAGGGCTTTTAAACTTGATGTACTGTCACCTAATACTGAGGGAAAGGTATATATATATATATATATATATATATATATATATATATATATATATATATATATTATAATATCCCACCTTTCTAGCTCTATTTAATGATGTCAATTTGTTTGTTCTGTTTCTCCCTTTTAAAAAAAAAAAAAAAAAAAAAAAAATCTTCTGAGAATCCTCAAAGACACTTATTATTTATTTTTATCTATCTAAGCAAAAACAATTAAACAATTTGAATTTCAATGGTTTTTGCTACAGGTAGGAGCAGAAAATTCATTTTATTCTAAACTAGCCCCTAATGTTCTTTGTTGTTTGCAGCTATACATCACCTGGCCCAACTTGTCTATCACTTTGTGGACGGCTGTGAAATAAGGTATCTGTTAGGATCGATGAATATCTTTATGGAGAGATTCCAGTGTGTTCCCATTGTGCAAACATCACTTTCAATCCACATCATCACAACCATCATCGCCATCTGATATTACTTCATGTTCATGTCACCTGGAAATGTTAGGGTTGAGGGGGGAAAATAGTTTCATTCACTGCAAGCAGGTCAGTATCTGCAGGTTCTGCTTGTAAAAGGTGTAGGTGCACTCAGGGTCATCATAACCCACATGACGCTCGTCACAGAAGAAGATACGCCACTTCTTCCATTCCGATGAAAGGTTGGGAAGACCTTTGCAGAGAAATTTAGCTGCGCTGCCACCTGGAAAAAAAAAACAACAAAAAAAAAACCTATAATAATCTGTAGCTTGGCAGATTCAATAAAATATATGCTTTCAGATCAAAACAATATTCTGGACACAGTTATAAGCATGTACAGAATCATGTGTTTCAATGACATGAATTTGCCAGGTGAGGGTGCCATCACCAACCCTTAAGCAGATAATGATTCCACATCCAGTCAACAGTCTGTCATTACATGGTAAAAGCGTTTCAATTACACCAGTTCTTCGTGTTGTCCGTTCAGGTCTTCTGTGATTTGGCATCTGGGTGTCCGCTGTCGGGTTCTGCGCTCTGTGGCATTGCCTGTGGGTTGGTCGTATACAAGATGTTATAGAGAGTACATACTTATTCCAGAAATTAAAATTTTAAAATAAAAATTTTTAAAAAAAGGCATCTCTAGTAAGGACAGGCTTTTGTTTTCAAAATGTTAACTGCCTAACACAATTGTCTGTCTTAGCATTCTCTCTGTAGAACAAACAAACAAAACAAAACAAAACAAAAAACACCCATCTGAAGCATACTGAAATCAAATGTACATAATTCTAAACCAATCCGACTTGTGATACCAGTTCGGTTATCACACTTCAGGACAAAAGGCACATGTAAGGAGAAGGTGCAAATTCTGCACAACCCTGACACTTCCCATTCAGGAGAAACTTTCTGGCTTGTTTCATCTGCCTCCAGTCTATGCTTTTGGGCATGGTGACAGGGTATCATTAGCTGCAGAGGTTTAGAGACTGGGGTATTTATAAATGGTCAGTTTCACAGTATTTTGAGGATCATCAAAGTTGTGACCTTTGAAGTCAGGCAACTTCAGTATTGGTAGATGAGGATGAAGTAAAACTGATGTCTTCAAAATACGTTTTCTTGTGTAAAATAGTTATGATACCATCATTGCTCTAATACCATCAATTCTCGATACCATCAATGCTCTGTTTCCATCAATGCTCTTACTTGATCAGGAAAATAAAAATACTCAAAACCAAAATCAACTATCACCAAATAATGAAGGGACCTGATGATGGTTAATGTCACAACCTTTTCTTTTCCTGATGAAAGACGTAAAACTGAAACGCTTTCCGCCTGTTTGTACCTTGCTTATTCCGTTTGTTTAAAGCAGCTTTTGCTCTTTTGCCTCAGTCACCAGCTGCATCCATTCTGCTTTGAAACTAGCTTGCTTGCACATGTTTTGATATGAAAAGGCATGTTCCTGTGTGCATGTGCATGTTTCCACGTACTTTTAACTTTTACAAATGCAAGCAAAAACTGACGTTATGTTCGGTTGATTTTAACAAAATAATCCAGAATGTTTTGTTGACATAGAAACTACTCTCAGCTGTTAGACTCAGCTTCCTTTGAAGTAAAAACAGGTGTACCATGATGCTTGTATTAGCCCTGTGACCTATCTTTTTTTTTTCTTGCTATGTCATCTTACGTGATTCCAGTAGCAATACCACCCACACTGCTCATTCCAGCTCCCTATCCACAGTCATACCCCGGCTTGTCCACAGCAGTCCTGGCACTGGCAATCAACAGGCAGAGTCAATGTCCGTCAGCCATGAGGCAACCCAACAGAGGAGACACTGCAGTCACCCAAGTGCTGTCCAGTACCACCTGTTCTGATCCAACATATGCTGGACACCATTTACTGTGCCCTCTACTGATGACAATAATTGCTTATTATTTCGCTAAGCCAGCATGAAGGTGCCGCTACGTCTGTCCGACAACAGTCCATTTGCAAACTCACCGAAACCAGCAGCCTCCACATGAGCTCACCAAGGGTACAGATGTGGTGAGGAAATCAAAACTGAGGTCACCATGAGAGGATGAAGGATTGGGACCACAGAATCTGAGTCCTTTTCATGCTGACAGATGAGGATGAGGATAACGAAGATAATGCCACAGAGATCCATTCCGCTCTGAGACTGCATGACAGGGCTGTACTCTACACTTACTTTCAAAATGTGTCCCGACATCAACAAGGCCTGAAAGGATACCGACACCTGTAGTAGTACTGGCCAGGCAATCTGAGCAACATCCTCAGAGATCAGTGCATCTGTTAAAGTGGATGAAACTCAACTATGTAGTTCTACTCCCAAATGAGCCCATAGCAAACTTAGCTCTGGGTAAAGGCTGGTCATGGGCTGAAAAATCTCACAAATATGAAAGGTAGTGATGCAAATCAAACCCATGATCTCCCAGCTGAGAATTTGTGACAATAACCACTGCACCACATAGTAATCTGTGTATTATATTTCACCTTTTACTAATCGATCTGGTTTGTTATACATGTATTCACAATTCTGTCCTGATGATGTTGTGCTGCAATGTCCTATTTCAGTGTTTCCTTGATGCTAAGGGTACTTTGAAGATCATTCTGAATCATTTTATAACATTTTATGTAAATAAACAAACCCTAACTCCTTTCCATTAAATTTCAAAGCAGATTCACTAATTTTGTCAACATCTACATACTTAAGTTAATATGTGTCAAACAGAATAACTAACAGAAAACAAATTATGAATCAACTTCAAGTTTCATCCTTAATACTACTGATTGATTACTTATTCAGCTTCATTTCATATTTTAATTAAGCCAAGGTCATAATTACCTGTATTTGCTTGCTTCTGCTCGTTCTGTTCCCAGTTCATGATGAAATAGGCTTTAATGATTCTTCTGCATTATGCTACTTGATTCATTTTGCCTTCCCACCTTATTTAGCTTCATTTCATATTTTAATTAAGCCAAGTCATAATTACCTGTATTTGCTTCTGTTCTTCTGCTCGTTCTGTTTAACCAGTTCATGATGAAAAGGCTACTGTCAGTCTTGAAAAGTTGTACATCGCTGATTCAGTGTTCACTTCTTCAACTCTTTTGTGAACAAGTGCCAGCTCAGGGTATGGTTGACCTTAGCACTAGTTCCATGTGCATGAGCACTGTGCAAATGAGTGCCACAAACTGCACAGGCTTGGTGGTGTGACCGTTTCACCATGCAAGCAACTAAAGTTCTTTCCTTATCAGGTAAATGTCCTTGCCTCACTTAAAGTTTCTCTCTCATATCAATCATCACAATGTAAATTTCATTTGTTTCTGTTTCTCTGTCTGTCTGTCTGTCTGTGTGTGTCTGTGTCTGTCTCTCTCTCTCTCTCTCTCTCTCTCTCTCTCTCTCTCTCTCTCTCTCTCTCTCTCTCCATGTGAGTGTAAGTGTATGTGTCCATATGACAAGTTCTAAATCAGAAGGCTACAGTAAATCTTGAATTTAATTATGATAATTTGCATTTGTTCGTTTCTTTAGTTATCACTATAGTCTTAACTTCTGCGTGTTAATTTCTTCCATCATTGTTCTTCTTAACGTTAATAAAGAGTGTTTGTTCATTGTTGCTATCTGCATGACATGTATCACCCTGGAGTCTAGAGGCAAGCATGAAGCTTCCCATTATTTTTACTTTTATCTGTTCCATTGCCTCATGTCTGTACCTATGCTAGCCAAAAGGGTGCTGCAAAAAGCATCAACTTGGTGTATGTGAATGTGATTGTTTGACCATGGGGACTAAAGATACCTTCCCCATTAACTTTTTTCACCCTTTGGGCGAAATAACTTGTAAAGAAGAACACCATTCAGTTTTCTTCTGTAAAGTATCACATCAGCATTCAGTTTCTTCTGTAAAGTACCCACAATCATCCGGATGATTTTATTCCTGCAATACAGTTCAGAGTCAGAGAGACAGAGAGAAAAAAAAAAAAGAGACAAAGACACAGATTGGGGGGAAGGGGGGAGGGGGGGAGGGTATGACACAGCCAGCAGGCCTCAGCATACTGCTAAATCCTGCTAGAAAACCCTCACCAAAATTTGTTAAACTCATTAAAAAAAAAAAAAAAAAAAAAAAAACGCAATTAACAATTTTTTTTTTCATTCTGACTAATACCATGAAGACATCCAGAGTAGTGCCCACTGACTCACATTATCTTCGTTAGCAGCTCATTCCAAAATCCAATCCTTGATGATTGTTGGGATGAAACGTGTTTCTGCCAGTATCAAATGCATAAATCATCAAAATTGTTTTCTCCAAAACAAGTTAAAGGTTGCCATCGGAAGAGCTCCCTGGATTTAGCATACCAACTGATCTACAAGGTAAATTAATGGGAATTTTAATTGCTTTTTTTTGTGAGGTATGTGTCTGTTGTTTGTGTGTCAAAAAAAAAATACATGACTTTAAAGTATGAGCAAAGGCCACAGCTTCGACTGTCATTACATTTGCTTTGGATAGATCTGGTATTTACACGGTAAACTACAGTAAGTAAAAAATACAGCAGGTCAGCAAGAATGCAAGTCACGCTGAATGTGCAGTTTATGCCTCTGCTGTTCAGGTTGAATGCATTGTGTGACATCATCTGTCAGCCACGACACACACTTTTCAGTTTTGTGCACTTAAAGGAGAATTTTTCTTTTCTTTACCATAAAAAGACAGTCAATCGGTACACATTCCAACCAGTCTTGAAAGGATGACACGTGATGCCATGATTTTCTGATTGTTAGCAGACGACACTCGTCGCAAATCATGCTTCTTCTAAATTTGTCGCTGCCTTTCAACACTTTGCATGATATACTTACCAGATACACCGATGACAAATGAACCTTTTTCTTTGATGGCTGCATTAGCCTTTTCGATCACAAGATGACAAAGTTTGTCACAAACTTTGTCTTCGGATTCTGTCACTTGGATAACCGGCGCAGCCATCTTTCTCTTTTCGGCTGGTGAGTGGAGTTGTCTTCTCATTTCTCTATCCAGAAAAAGAAAGAAAGAAAAATAAAGAGGGGACACAGCAAGGGTTAGGCCCCTTTGGAGATATTCAGAGGGTAGACATACAAACAAAACTGTGTGAAAACAGAAATGTTTTTTTTTTTGTTCTGGTTGCACTTGTCCATGTTA